>UCQR01054398.1:0-12262 GCA_900474235.1 Cecidostiba semifascia
GTTTAATGCATGAACGTCATATCAGGCGGGTATAATTTATAAATCAATCGGAGCCGCCGAAAATTTGAATTTCAAGGTCATCTACTCCGTCTGAATTCAAATTACGGCAATTTGAATTTTAAGCACTTGGAATGGATTTTGCAATTTCGAAATTCAAATTTCGACCACCGGTTAAACAACCGCACCCCTACCAAGTCCGCGTATACCCACGATCAACACAGAGAGAGAGAGAGAGAGAGAGAGAGTCGCATGCATCCGTGGATCTACAAAATTTAAAGTTACCCTGAATTTCCGGAGCACGCGAAAAAGTTGAAAGCACGCTCTAGCAAAATTTTGCCTGAGAATATATCCCCCGGTAAAAAAAAGAGAGCAGAGCTAACCGAGCGCAGTGAAATCGATGTCGACGCAAGCGAGCCTTCGCAATCCAAGGTATAACAACGAAAGTTGTCGAGTGTGCGCCCGCGTCTCGTGCATCATCTTAATCAGACAAAAAGGGTAAATCTCGAGGACGGCGCGACAGAAAGCTTCACACAAATAACACACAGTGAGAGGGAGAAGTCTGAGTAGTAGGCGTTCTTTTTTCCGTTTTCCGGCAACGTGAGTTTCGAATTACGCGAGAGAGAGAGCGAGAGAGAGCAGTCCACGCGCGCCGAAGAAAAGTTTCGCCGCCGCGCCGCACGACGAGGTATACCCGCAGGGACTTTGCGGCGGTGGCGCTGCTCGCTCGTCGCAATTTATAACCCTCCTTAACTGAATTCGATGCTGCTGCCGCCCTCCTATTACTTTTCCGAGCTGGCCTCTTTTCCTAGTATAGACCGCGCCTGTGTGTGCATGTGTGTGTAGCGCGCGCGTAGCTATTACTTTTAACATTTCGATTTGGCAAATAGTACAAGTTCATATAGGAATTACTTGGCGGAGAAGGAGGGATATATACACGTGATGCCCGGAGGCTTATCGTTGGCCGCGTTACTGCTGCTGGTTATAAGGACTTTGAAGGAAGTGGAAGAAAATGAACTTTTGCGCGCGCACGGGAAGAAATTGGACTTTGAGGCCCTTTCGGGGCAAAAGTAAAGGAAGTAAAGTTTGACTTCTCCACGAACTAGTTATGTTCTTAGTAGTGTGTTTCGGCTAATTATCACCCAGTTTTCACTATAAATTTCCAAAATCACTGAAAAACAATCTACCTTAATGCACAATCGATGCGTTACCGGAAAACAAGCAGATCCAATTTACACAATCTATGCCCTGTTTACTCCGTTTCCCGGGAAAATTCAATCGCATCTAAACGGATTCGACACATCCGCAGTAGTCCGTTGTCACCTCGCGTGCATATATAGCATAGTCGACGATCGAAAAAGAGGCTAATCGTGTCGCTGGGCAGCAGCAGCTTTGCGCGCCACTAAAATACTCCATTATCTCGATCGCGCGCGGGCCGCGTGAGCTTTATATATCGGTCACGTAGCATCGCACAGTAGCGGCACGCGGTAATAGCCCTTAACGAGTTGTGTATACGTATACGCGCGAATTCGTCGATGCGCATTATTAGACGCACGCGTGTCAGCCCGGAAACTGGTTCAAACATTTCTAGTCAGTGCAGTTGACGTGCGTGTATGTGTATATGTGTATATATATATAATAGTGTATAGCGAAAGCGTCGCCTGAGGAGGGTTATTCCCAGCTGTCTGTAGTTGTGAGTACTGGTGCAGTGGGTTAATTGCTCTCTCTCTCTCTCTCTCTCTTTCTCTCTCTCAACCGTGCGTTCGAAGGTATATAAGAAACTCGTATCGCAGCTAGGAAAAAATTTGAGCAAATGTATTACTTTGTATTTTCAAGTCCAGTCGCCCATTCTACTGTTGCTTGGCCTCGAGTCGGCAGCTAACAACATGCGCGATAATTACCTTTGTTCCTACACATTGCGACGGCTCTATTGAAGCCCGCCGCAGTGCCAACGCGTCATTCTATGCTCTCTCGAGTAGCTGCACCGGCCGCCCACGTCGAATTGCGCACTCTCGCGTTAGAGCCGCGGTGGCAACAGTCCTCTCGTAATGTGTTTCCGTTGTATTTAAGGTCGCACGTGCTACTGCTGCTGCCTTCGAACGTATACATATACGCACGGCTTTACTACTCATCACAAGCACTACTTGCTTCGGAATATAGCCGGTATATTGATTTGTCGGCGCAATTGTGGAAAGAATGTACATACATATCTGACAAACTGTTGCATTTCTCGATCACCACTCGGTATAGTCCTCTTTCCTCTCGTTGAATCTCTCTGACGAGAAGAGAGAAAAGCGAAAATATGTATCGTAAATCCGCGGGATGAGAAAGAGTGAGCGTAGAAGCGTGTCGTCGAGGGGGTTAACCAAAGAGAGGAGGTGGAAGCTCGACCGCGGTCGCTCTACTCTCGCAGGCTATAGAAGGCCGAGATCTGCATATTTAGCTAAGGGTCGCGCGGCGACCATTGGAATTGCAAAATTGCAAATTGGACTTGTTCGCGCGACGCTCGCGCCTGCGTGCTCGCGACTCTCTGCTTCCTCCTCAGCTCAAAGTTTTCGAATTAACTCGCTGCTGTGCGCGCTCTCTCTCTCTCTCTCTCCCACTCACTCTTCAGTATCAGGACATGCTGCTGTGGCGGCGACGCCGAGTCGAAGCCTCGGCTATGACGATTAATGTAAATTTTGCGACTGGGAAACTCGCCGGCACAGAAAGAGAGACTCGAGATAGAGAGGAGATTTCGAGTGCCGAGAGAGAGACGCTGCTCTGCGATGTTTTTGAGCTCACGCTTGCTCCTATTTCGAGTAGTAAATACAGTTAAGGCCGCCAAGACCCAACTTGTAGCCGGAGCGGCAATTTTCCAGCGCTGAAAATGCTTTAGCAGCACACGGCGCTTCTCTCTCTCTCTCTCTCTCCCTCTCTCTTGTACGTTTTGAGGGAAATAAATGGACTGAGAGTTGTTTGGAGGATAATCTATGCATACTTTGCATTGCGCCCGGCTACTCCCCCCTTACCAGTCAATTACGGCATTTACATTTTCGTGATGATTGCCAATCAATATGCTAATTTATACGCGGGCAGCTCTTTTTTTTTTGCTCCGGCTTTTTTTATAGACCTGCTGTGCTTTGCCAATTTTTCGAAAATAATTTTCCGATACTATCAACAGAATTCGAGCTATTTCGGAGATAATTTCTTAAAAACTAATTATAACAAAGTTGTACGTTTATTTATATTTGTACTAACAACTCGATGAAAATACTTTGTATTTCATTTGAATAACGTTAAATCAGTGAACGCGCCAAAGTCTCGCCAGTCAACAATTTTTATTTATATGCACACTGGCTATATGGAATTTTATTATCGACATCAACGGAAAAACATATGTAGAGTATTGCCGAACGTAAAAAGGCAAATATCAAAAACAGCAGTCTCATCGAGCGAAATTCATATAGATCACGATGATTTGTTGAAAAAAAAAACACGGAGGCTTACTAATATAGCCGCGGTTCCTCCTGACAAAACAAACATTCACGCGCGTGTCCCAAATCGAAAGACATATTCAATTTAATATCCCGGCTCGGCTCGGGTATTGCTTATACCTTTTCCTCGTCCGACCTTTCTACCGAAATATCTATCTCCGCCCAGTTTCCGACAACAGCCAACACATACACACACACACACACACACACACACACACACTCACATGACGAATTTTACAGCAGGAGCACACGAGAGGTCAGGCAGAGCAGCTAGCGCCGAGAGAAAGAAACGAAAACTCGGATACACCGCTGTATCTATACATATACATGAATATGTATAGACCGCAAACCCACACACGAATCCGCAACAGCTAAACGCGCGAGGAAAAGTCGAAGCAGCGAGAGCGCAAAAGGGAAATAGACGTCGGAGCGACGCGAAGGCCATGCAAATGGAAAGTTATGCCGCAGAAAAACGAATATTGAATCAGTCGGCGTCGCGAGTATTCGTCTGCGCTGCTGCAGCAACAGCAGAGAGCGGCAATAGACGAAGGAGAAGAAGTCGAAGGAGGCACACGCTTGCTTGCTTTTCATCCCCGTCGATGCCAGGAACCGATTCCCCTACCCGAGATACTACGCCTTATGCAGATTTGCCTCTCTTTCCCCTCGAACTTTTTTTTCCTCCGTTGCCCTCCTGTGTGTCATCTGGGACGCGCGCGCGCGCACGCGGGACTATACCAATTCTGCGAGCGGGCGTTTTTCTTTTCCCTGGACTGCGAACAAGTCGATTCGACGAGCTCTTAGCCCGCGGCGCTCCCGAGCGAGAGAGAGAGAGAGAGAGAGAGAGAGAGAGACGGGAAATCGATTTCTTTGCGGCGCAGAGCTAGCAGAGTAGAAAGACTGTTTGACCCAAAAAGCGACGGCTGAGATACCGCCGCCGCTAATAAATGCGATAAGCCTTAATGAGGGTACTGGAAGACACACGCGGTCCGAAAAATTGCCGAGTATATTATAGTGAGGATCAAGGCTTCTTGCTGGTCTTCACGATTTTGCTACTTTAGGCGAGTATACGCAGTAATAATAGATAAGCGCTTCGGAATATAACCATCAAATCGCGATAATCCAGAGAAATTAATACGGCAATGAATAAATAAAAACGATCGCACACAAAGTATAATCGAATAAATACGCATTCTCTCGTCTCGCACTTTGTATATAAAGCTCGAGAAATCGCAATCCGCATGCGGAGAATCTCTGCACGATGGGAAGCGCACCGCAAACGCGTGAATAATGGACAGCCGTTTGATAAGCGAATAGCATCAGCTGCGAGGTAGAAAGCTCTCTCTCTCTCTCTCATTCCGAATTATTTATCGTCTGCAAGGTCGGAGCTAAATAAACGTCCCTCCAAAAGCCGATTTACGCGCTCGTCCATTGTTTCTAGCTCGCAGTGCTAGTATATAGTATGTATAGCCGATCGCGCGCGCGAAAAGTAAATACTTTTGGGCGCGGGGGCCCTGTCGTATATCGAGAAAGAAGAAATAGAAGCGCGCGAGCGTAAAAACAGGGAGGCGTATTTTCTGGAGAAGCTTCTTCTTTGCTCAGCTCGAAACGTATTTATGTGTGCTGCAGCGCAGAGCGAATCTTGCGAGAAGCTTTTTCGACAGAGTCCAAATTCAAATACGGAGATATTTACGTTCATCGGCGGCAGGTTGCTGCTGCAGGCGCGTTCTTTATTTATTTCCAAAACACAGAGGCTGTACACACACATACAGGGAGAGAGTGCAGGGAGGAGAAGGTAAACCCGTTGGCGACTCCTCGCGCGCGCGGTACACAGTCAACAAGAAAGCAATAACGGAGCGAATATGGAGCGCGAGCTGTAGTGCTCAAAAGGTGTATAATGGAAGAGCGAGCGGCGGAGGCAAGAGACGAGAGAGAGAGAGAGAGAGAGAGAATCGATCGGCGCATCCAAACTCGTGACCCACCGACGACGACGAGGCGCACACTACTCTATAGAGCTGTCCTAAAAACGTCCCGCCGTTACTGCTGCTGCTGCTGCTACTACTGCTCCGTAGCAGAGAGCCTTTCGCGAATTCAATCCTCTCGGTTTCAGGCTTCGGAAATTATTCAGCAGAGTAAGAGCGAAGAGGCAGCAGCTATTTTCGTCGTTACACTCGGTAATTCGATGAAATACTCGGAGAGGGTGGGTGAGAGAGAGAGAGAGAGAGACAGAGAAAAGATCGTTATGACTTAAATAGGGAAGAACGCGTCTAGGGATTCGCCGTTGCCGTCGTTGTACGAGTGAAGATGAGGAGAAACCTGCGCGCCGCTGCACTATTGGATTTGACGGAGTGTTGCTTCGGCTTTAATGAGGCGCACTTCTGCGCTAGGTAAATAGTTTATGAACGGATTTAAGCTCTCGCGCTTATTCTGACGCCACTGATTGGTCTATCCTGTTTCGTTTATTTTCTGCTTCTTATACCCAAGCTATTTTGTTTATTTATAAGACTATTGTTATAATATTCGATTTCACTCTGTGTGGCGTCTAACATCAGCTCGGCTCTGTTATTTTATCTATTAAACTAGACCAAAATATCACCTCAAGCAGACATCTCTCACATGCAGCGCTCTTCTCATAAATGCTTAAGTACATCCTGAATAATTTTGCCTCTCACAGCTTGCACGTCTCTCAGCCGAGAAAGCCGCGTACACCGAGATTCAGTAGGCGAGAAATAAGGCCCCTTCCCCGACCGCAGGAAAGATTTTCACGAAAATTCCCGGAAGCCGGTGCCTTCTGTTTACCGTCCGAAGGGCTGCTGCAGACTCGTAGGCGTTAATATTTCATCAGAGGGCTAGGCGCCGCTGGCTGTGCGGGGCCGCCACGGCCATCTTGCTTCCGGCGTCGGGAACACCGGAAGCGACGCCGGATGCGCCGCGACAAAGCGTCGCTGCGGAAAAATCACGGGACTATGAAGCGTGGATAAACACGCGGGTGCGCGCGCGGAGGGAGCGTCTCTGTCTGACGCTGATACGCGCGGAAATTTGTGTCGCTGCTATAGTTGCAGCAGCGCCCAGACCAGATCCTATCTCTATCTATCCCCTGCTCGTGCAACGGGAATGAACGCAAAAAAAAACAGGCGAGAGGAGCACTTGATTTATTGGACATATATGGAAAAATTGAGTTGTCCGATCGACTGCGTTGCGTGTATTCTCTCGTATGTATGCGAATATTATCGACGTCATTGTTTTCGGGTGCACGAAAGTAAATTGTTTTTTGCTTTGTTTGAAAAGCTTCCCGATGCGGCGCCTTATTATTCGTTTGCTTGCAGATCTCTTAACGAGTTTAACCTCGTTTCGCTTAAAATTCAAATTTAATAATATCAGCGAGAAAGAAGAATGAATTTCCTCCGCGAAGCGTATTCCGTTTCTCTCTTTCTCCGCGAAACAAAGTTAATTGTCTCTGTACTCTGATACTCCTTGCATTATAATTTGTTCCATGGGATCTGTATACGCGCAGCACAGTACTATGCAAAGAGAGCCGCGGCTAATAAACGCCTCCTCCAAAAGGAAAAAGCGAAGTGATTATTTATTTGCCAGAGCGCGATTGCACTCTCACGATGACAAAAACTACTATACCTCACGGTGGCTGTGTATTTCGAAAATTTAAAACATTGCCAGAAAGGACACGAAAGCGTTTTAAATATTTACGGAGTTTATCGCTCTTTATTCTGGTAAATAACGACCGGCCGCCAGATTTCATTTCCTTTACACAGCGCATCTCTGTGTGTGTGTGTGTGAGAACCAAAAAATAAGTCATATAAGCTTGCATTCAGCATATCGCAAAAAGTCTCTCACTCGCCAAGATTTACGGTAAATTGCATTCGCTATTTCATGCAACAGCCCGTATATATAAATTTCTTTGTTCTCCCGCGCGGCGCACATGCATACACGCGCGTATAAAATACCAACGCAGTAAGTCAGCGCAACAGCAGCAGCAGTAGCAGCGTCATGACGTCGCCGTTCTTCCGGAAATAGAGCTCTAATCTCGAGACTTGCTGGGTAACGCGATAGCCTGGCGGCCGCCGTTATCATGCCGTGGCGCGCACACGCGTAAATATAAACCGCGCGCCGCCGCAGGTGCTGCTCCGCGGTCATTACAGACGACAACTCGAAACGCTTTGTCTGCGTGCGCTCTCTCCGCGTGGAAATGGAGAGTGGGGAAACTTAAACTGGCCTGGATGTGTAATTCGGCTCGCCGAAGAAATGAACACGGGGTATTATATGTATATGTATTGTGTATGTGTGCGTGGAAAAGAGCTGCTTCGAGTATCATTGTAGATGCGAGTGACTTCGTGTTTTTAATGAATGTGCTCTGGGAATTCTGCTTCTTTTTTCACCGACGTCGAGTTCTGGGCATCAATTTGCGCGAGAGTTAGGTATAGCTAATGGTTTTCGTTGCAAGTTATTTTTTTGGCTTCGCAAGCACACTCTGCACTTTTTGTTGTTGTTGTTGTTATTGTTGTTGTTGTGTGCAGTACTGCTGCTGCTGCAGCAACATTGACTCGAATGAAAAACGGATGAAGAGTCGCGCTGTTGCTATTGAGAAAAAAGTTGGGCCAATCACATTCGTAAAAGTAACAAGGTTTTCGAATATTCGCCGACATTGTTTTTCAACGAGTTTCCAGATTCATTTGCCCCGATTGTTACTCTCGAAACTTTAATTTCACAGTAACAGTAGTATATAGCGAATATTCTCAAAATATCTCACAACAAAGTATAATAAATCGTGCAAAGCAGTCCAACTCCGATACACGCCCAATTAAATATCCGCTATGAACGTCTGGCATTTAAACTCAAAATCGAAATAGACGCCGACCTTGAACTGTATGTCGTCGCATTGCTCCGCAAAGCCTCTCTCGAAGTATCAACCCCTCGACGTCGCTTGGGCGCAATCGGAAATAAGGCCGTCGCTCTGGAGCTTTTGTTCCAAGCTCGGAAAATGGAAAGACTGCGGCTGCTTCGAGGAGGAATGAAAGAATTTCATTGAATTGCCAGCAGAAAGTAAGAGAGAAAGATTTCTTCCAGTGTGACGCGCGCGCGCGCTGCGGAAATGCCACGGAGATTGCTCTCTCTCTCTCTCTCTCATACTTTTTTTTGGCGGAGCAGGCGGCCTTTTAAAATCAAATAAGAGAACGCGCAGGAGTATAAAGCGGGCCGAGCTCCGAAAATTTCCTTGCGTAATTCGAGAGACGCGTCCGCGCTTGTGCGACTATATCGAATTTTAACCCCGCGAGCTTCTGATTCGTCGACGGACAACGTTCTGCGATAGAGAGAAAGAGAGAGAGTGAGAGAGCGCGATGATGCGCGCGGAGCAGATATGATTTCCGATGATAACGCATGGAAATATAGCGCTGCGCGCGGAATATATTTTTCTCGAGAGGGGGCGAATTGCGCGCGCCCGCGCGTGCGAGGGTGACGACTGATTGAATGTTCGGCAAGCGGGGCGGCTTTCGACAACTCGCGCGCTAAAGTGATTCTGCGGAGTTGATTGGAAATCGCAAAGATGTATATCTGCCCGGCGAGAGCGGGAGAAAATTAATTTGAACTTCGATTGGAATTGGGCGGTTATTTTATGTCTGGTACGTTAACAGGACCTTTTCGAGTGTAATATAAGCGTTGATTTTATTATTCTACTTACGGACCATATTGATCGTATAACGTTTAATAACAGAACGTGTGCTTACCTGAAACAGAAAAGTGATAAAAAAAAATAAGAATATTAGGATTACAATTGTACACGTTATATTATTATATAGGTGTACGAGAAAATGCGTCTCTCCGCAAAGACAGAGCCGCAATTGTCATATTCTCTCTCGCCACATAATCGCGCTATGAATTGTTAATTCCCGCGCCCACACATTCGCCAGAGAGTCCCAAAAGGCACGACGACGGCATCACGACTCTCCGAGGCTTTATCCCACCGGCTAGGAGAGAATTTTGCGGCTAGTAACTGGCAGAGTCGCGCGAAGCCATAAACATCACCGCGCGCACAGACCCCATATAATCTGCAGCGAGAGCGACTAGCTCCTGTGCCGTGCGCCATTTAGATAAACTCGTAATCTAGGCGACGACGCGCTGCCGCTGAAATATTCCCCCCGGGCGTGTGTGAGCTGGGGAGGAGGGGGTGACGATCCCTTTCGAATTTCGCAACCGGCGGCGGCCGCGCGTCGAATTTAAAACGAGTTCGATGAGTCGGAGATGAATATATACATATATATAGACATGTGCGTGTGCAACAGCGGGATAGAAGCAATTTCGTTTATGATGAAGTTTCGTATACACGTATATATTGACAAGCGCTGTCTTTCTGTATATCTGATGCTGTCTTCCTTCCGCTGTGTGATGGTTTTGACGTTTAAAAATAATAAGGTGGGTGTATAAGGGGCTGTGCGTCGGAATGGATTTTAAAATATATAGTCGCGAAGTTAATCGTCATCTCACGTTGGAAATTCGATTTACTTTTCATTTGTAAGTTTCTAGGTTGACAGGGCGGGATAAAATAATAATTAGGCGAACTATTTGATCGTATACAATAAGAAAAAGTCTCGACAGTTGAAAATGCAATTCAATAACTAAACCTCAATGAGACTTTTATACTCCGTGGTCGGCCCTTAAACTCGTATCCACACACTGATTGGTATCAAGAAATACGTTGAAAAGCAGTCAAACGGTTCGCAATAAACTATTGAATGCTCGCGGCAACCCGACGCTCGTTACTCGCAATTTAATCGTCAGCCTGGAAATATGAAACGCTGACAATGGCGCGATAAAATCATTATACGCCTCATTACTTGTCAGTCGTCAGTCGCGGCAGTATCTTAATGCTCGGCACAGTAGTATAGCTTCTCCTTTCGCGCATTTCTCCCGATCCAACAGTCGATTATTTTTACTGATCCGTCGACCCTTTGAATTTGACGTTTCAAGAGAATCAAAGCAGCGTGTAGCTTTCTTAAAAATGCATACAATTTGCGTAGGAGAGTTTCTAATTAGTGCTGGAGATCCAAATGAGAAGACGGATCAATGAAAATGATGGAATGAAAAGCGAATGCAAAATGAAAATAAGCGGAAAGCAAAAGGAACAAAGCCACGGACAAATGGCGTATACGAAGACACACACACAGAGGGCTAAGCGGAAATAAAGCGAAGAGAAATAAGTAGAAGGCGCACTTTCTCCCTCTCTCTCTTTTGTGAGCACCGATAAAGCAGGCAGGTTAATTACCAAATGAAATTAAACAGCAGTTAAACTCTTGAGACCAGAGTAATTATAAGATGTTATAAGGTGCCTCTCTGGCCTCTCCCCGAGCTTCGATTTTCTCATCTCTGGAGCACGCGATTCTCTTCCCTCTCTGTCTCTCTCTTCTTTCTTCTTTCCCTTATTCTTCGCGCGCCAGCTCGCGTACTCTTTCTTCCTCCCTCGTCCTTTCCTACTTCATTTGCTCTCTCGCTCACACTCTCTCTCTATCTCTCTCTCTCTCTCGCTCTCCGGCCGGTTTTAGAGGTGCAGCTCTCGCAGTATCCCCGAGGGCTGTTAGCTGCAATCAAAGTTACCCGGAGTTATGGGAAAAAGTGCGGAGAGAGCGCGGCAGTTAATGTTTAACGGGGCTGTTAAATGCAGGTTCTTCTCCCTCTCTCTCTCTCTCTCTCTCTCTCTCTCTCCGCCTCTCTCTCTCTCTCTCTCTCCTGCTGTCTTCCTCTTTCTCTCTGCTCTTCTTTCTCTCTATCTCCTCTGCTGCTACTGCTCAAGAGGAGGCTTCAACTTTCAAGGGGCCAGTCTCGTGTGCCGCTTCTTAGGGGCGCGGAGAAGGAGGCTCAATAAAGCGAATGGTCATCGCTGCGAAGGGTGATCCTATGGCCTGAAATATGTTCCACAGCCGGTGCTGTCGTAGAGAGAATGAGCTCTTCTCCTCGCTGCAGAGATGATCCCGCAAAACAAGCGTCGCTCTCTGAATTTCTCGTATGCACCCACAGCCTATTTGTCGCACGTGGACACAAGCTATTATTCTTCTTTATTGAAGGGTGCATTTTTTTGCTCTGCCGATTATCTAGATGCGGTGCACGTCGCACGATTTTTATTCCCTTGATCTCATCCTCAGCTTTTATTTCGTTTTGCAAATTTAAGAGAGGATAATAACGTCAACTCGGGAGCCTAATTCAACAGCACTGTTGTCTCAAGCACAACAGCGATTCAACTTTCTGAAGCGACTCTTCCACACTTTTTCGCTCTTCATTTTTTATAGGCGCGCACACCTAGTCCGCTCATTCAGGCTGGACGCTGGAAGCGCGACTCGCTAATTTATTAGTCTTTATTATTCTTGCAGGGTGTGCCGGCGCTGCTGCTGGTGCTGCTGCTGCTGTATCCCAGCAGCTCTTCTCTTTCTCTCTTGCTCCTGCTTCTCCTCGCTCTAGCCAAAGTAATTTATTAAGTCTTGAGTGTGCGACGGAACAATGTGCCGGCGTAGCTACGGCTACCCTCGAGAACTTCCGCGTCTGCAGAGCCTGCCCCGCCGCGCGCGCGCGAGACGCACGAGAAAAAGAGAAATGTGAAGTCAAAGACGAAATAAAAAGAGTGAATAAGGGGGGAGGCAGTACAGCAGCAGCAGTAGCAGCCTAGTCGACCTCTTTCTCTCACTCTCTCGCTCCCAAAGCTTTTTTGCTCGCTGCTTCTACCTTTTGCTTCGTATATATGTATATTGCGTGCGCGGAGAACGCGAGTGAATGGCGACACTTTTATATAC
>UCQR01054408.1:2868-13723 GCA_900474235.1 Cecidostiba semifascia
AGCAGCAGCAGTGATCGCTTTTCTATATGTATGTGTTTTTTTTCTTGAGTGCGTTCACTTCGGCGTTCTCTCTTTCGTCTTTTATTTTTTTTTTTAGTGGTTCTGGGGAAAAGGGCTGTAAATCATGGACACACGAGAGATGTATATAGGAATCATAACTTCGGTGTGCGACGTCGTCGACTAATTTTTATGTTGGGAAAAGTTTTAGATATACAAGGCGAGCTGAGAATGTAGGTCTGAATTTATGAATTTTGTATGAAGTCGTTTTCTACGTTTGCTCGTGTATACAGCGAGTAAAAAAGAAATAATATTCCTCGTGTTCCCTATATAGTGTTTATTTATGAGAGCAAAGAATTTCAATTTCAAAGCTGTACTTATATATTATAAAAACATAAAAACATTTTTTTTCCAATTTAAATAATGCGCACTCTCGCCAGTATTAGTATTCCTAGATACACCTGCAAACGCACACATATTTTAATCAATTTAATAGCACTCTAACAAAGCCAATTTTCAAAACAACCTATACATCGATCCCTCCGTTAAAATGCTAAAAGGCACGAAACCCTTTACCTCGTTCCAAATCAATTCTCCGACGTAGCTAGTTGGCGCGCGCATTTGAAAGCAGCGCAATCGCTCCGAAGCGAGAAACAGCAGTATAGCTATACTATATATACTATATGTATACACAGCTTTTCGATGAGTTTGCGTCGATACGAGAGTCGCCGGTCGATTTGTTGAAAACACAACGAGCGAATTACTTAGCGGCTCTGTACACACATACCGACAAGAGTGAGTGAGAGAGAGAGAGAAAGAACAAAATAACAAAATCGTGACAACCTGCAGAACACGTACGTGCATTAAAGCTCGCGGAAAAAATAAGGCTCACGCACGCGTATAGAGAACTAGTACATACAGCGAGTAATATCGGCATCGCGTGTTTCTCCCTCGTGCTGCTAGTAAAATTAATGAATTCCGACAAATTTTTTTGCTCTATTTGACAGAGATATGCAATTTTCAGCTGTACTTTAATGTATTATGCGCTATTCCTGGATCGTATCCTGGAAAAATAATCGTTTTCTTGTTTAAATTGCTGAAAATTATTTCAGGACATATGTATTACGAGAATTGAAAAGATTCCGTTGCTAAAGAAACGTAATCGATCAGATTCGCTATTACATAATCCCTGAGTTAATCGCTCGTCGTTTCAGGTGCGTCTTATCGCTGTGGCTAAATGCTAATCCGCCTCAGTCTTTTTGTTCACACAACTGTCGCATCAGAGAAGCCTTATTATCTAAAAAAAAAATCCGAACAGTTGCATGCGAGCACATAATTCTCACAAGATTCTAGAAAAAAATGGGAGACGACTCTTTCACCCAACGGTATATCAGGGCTCAGGGCAATGCGACGACCTTTTTTCTCAGCAGCATGTAACGCGCTCAACACACTGCGTATACAGAGTACACCTATACGTGAAGAGGGGTTGGCAAAAGCGCGCGCGCAGACATTGCCTCCCTCGTTCTCGAAAATTAGATGCTTCGAAGGTAAACATTAAGTCGCGGCTGCCGCGGAAAGTAGTCCTCCTGTGCTCTGTATATGTATGTATATACACCAGGGCTTCGACGACTTTCTTGGCTGTGTATGCGTATGTCTGTATATATGTATAGCGTTGGTGGAATAGTATATGGAAGCACAGCGTGCGCCTACTTTTCGCGTTTGCAATTAGAGTTGCGAATTTTCCGTTATACGCCGACGAGACGGAAATTCCGACGCTGCACACGATGTACTTCGAGAAACTAGATTTGCGAACTCGGCTATTTTTGTGCATTTTTCCTGGGGTAATCGGATACGATGTCGTGAGATTTTTTTGAAATAATAGTTTTTATAACATGAAATGTCGAGTGATTAATTTGGCAGGTTTTAAGTCGTGAAAGAAAATAGTTTTGGTCTGGCCTTTCCATCACAGCTTGAACTTTCCGACTCTCTGTATATAGTATAATATATAGTCTCTGGCTAGCGGCGATATAAGTGGCGCATAGGCACTTTCCTATTTCCTTCATCGTTATCAGCGAGTCCAGTGCATATATAGCGGTATGGTTCATGGTATCTTATAGCTATGTCAAAACTGCTTCTTTTGTTGAGGCATAGCAGGTCTAGCTGATGGATGCGAGATGATAAACTTAAGAGTTCCTAATGCCGCTTGAAAAAAAAGTTCTAAATACTTGAATATACAAATAGCAAATAAATCTAATAAATAAATCACAAGAAGCCTCTTATATTTCCAGAAGCGTATAATACAATACGCAACCAATCGAAATATGGAGAGAAAGAAAACCAAGACATAATTAATTTCTCTAATTTCAATAAATTCGCATTACAAGCTGCACCAGCGGAGCGTGAAATTAATCGAAGGAAAAAAAATCACAGACATTACAAATTCAGTGGACCATCATTTCCTCGAAAGGCTTTAATAAATAACAACCATCGCATCCTTTCCTGTGTGGCATTGATACATACCACACTAGAAGGGACTCCCTCTTATATTCTCGCGTGTCATTACAATCCCGTACATATATACGCCATGTTAAATAATCCTGACCGCACACACACATACAATCCATCAAGGGCCCATTAGTCTCACATACAATACACACATACACATACACGCACAAAACGACGTTATACGCGAGCAACTCCGCGTAATTCGCTCCGAGGCTCTCGCTGATAGACACGACTCGTATATTACAGCGAGAAAAGAGAGAGAGAGAAAAAAAATGAAGGCCTTCGCGTCCGATAAACAATGTCGCGAAGGGGGGGAAAATGACAAACATTTAGCGAGCGAATGCGCGAGCCCAGCGTTCCGCCGGAAGCGCATATATACTTCTGATGCGACGGCAATAACAGCTATTATAGACTGCGCGATGCCGGCCGTTAGATTCGCCACTGGATAGTTAATGATACAGCTGCGCACCGCGCGGTGGATCGCGATATTCGACGGAGATTTTCGCTCGTTCTGTAGTGTATATACTGCCTCTCTCTCTCTCTCTCTCTCTCATTCTGCGATATATGTCGACGATGACGACGATGTGCTTTATTATATAGCTGTGTGCAAGCGCAATGCCGAGAGCTCGTGATATGATATTGGACTGAATCAGCGGTACAAGCGCACGGGGGTGGATATTTTATCGATATGTGATATTGTATATTATATTTATGCAGCTTTTGCGAGAGCGTTGTGGTAGTGCGCGCATTGTTTATGGCATTGTATTATATGCGTGTGTAAGTGCATGATTTCGCTGGTATATGATGGGGATCGAAATGCTATATACTTTTATACTTGGCGAGGATCGTATTATATGTTCTAGATATATTGAAATCGCACGTTTGGTTCACGATAGCAATGAAATATTTATCATATTGATACGATACTATATCATATTTTTGTATATACGAGATAAAAATGTGCAGTATATTAGGCACCCGATCGAGAGCGACAAACTTTTTTCGCCGCGCGTGTCCCTCTTTTTGCGTAAACAAGCAAAACCGGCGTAAAAGGGCGAGCATATACGTGTTTTATTGATCAATATACATATATACACATACGCACACACTGTATGCACGATAATTGCGAGGTGACGTATATGAGAGCAAATGTGCACCTTTGTTGACGAAAAAAAAAAACAAGAATATACACATACTGCAGAGCGAAGTGAATAATGGCATATCTTTATATGTACATAGAAAGCCAGTAAAGTACAGTGAGCTGAAGAAAAATACCATACAACTAACGGGTATAAGCGGTATAGTGTATTATATTCGACTCTTTTACCGCTTCAAGTTCGAAAGGTATATATTTCGGCGGTAAAGCGTTGCTGCTCGGACACACACATACACACCTTATCATTACATCATTACTTATAGATCGCAATAAGACACGTAGCTTTCGCCGCCAAAGTTTATTTTGCGTGCTTCCTGTATACGGTATAGATTTATCAATTACAGATTGTAATATAACGCGCACATATAATCAAGTCCGTAAATATACAACACAAAACTTTATTTCATCAGTATAAATACTAAATCGACCACCGCCTCATAATACCGAACTATGCAATTTTCACCAGCAGCGTATTTTCGGTATACAAATGCACCGAGATGAGACCTCCACGAATATACTTTCGTGGAGTATACACAGAGAACGAACTCGTCGAGCTCATTTTTTTTTTATTTCTTTGCTGTACCACAGCGCAGTCTGTAATCGCGTATGCAAATGCGCACGTGGGAGCATCTTCTCCTTTCTCTTCGGGATTATTAAGTCGTTCTGCCGTGTGGCTTTTCAACGTGTCTGATCGCACGTGTGCGAGTATGGATCATCGAAGATTTGCTGCTGCTGCTGCCTTGACCCCGTGAAATCTTTAGAATCGGTTTCGCGATACTCTTTCGTTTCGCAAAGGATAATCGTACGCCTGGTGCGCGCGAGATGATGATTGTTTTCGGGCTGCAGCGCAAAAGAGTGAGCTTTCGAATGCGAGAGATGAAGGACCACCCATTGATTTTACTTTTGTTTCAGTGCGAACGTTTTTTTTTTTATAAAATAGATGCATCAAAACCCGTATAAATGATGATTATTGACACTTTATATTTATGTTTTATTAATCACCAGTCGGATATACTATGTGTATTGCGCTGCAAAAGCAATGACGCCACATATCGTACGAGATAGAGAGAGAGCGCACCTGTTGGCTCGATTATACCGCGGCTCATCATTCGAATTAAGCTCAGGCCAACTATATAATGACGCCGGTGCAATTTTTAGCTGCTTCAATCATCGAGCCCCTTGCTCGTGCTCCCATATATATTCAAGACGATCTGTCTGTGTGTATATATGGCGAGATATACACGCGCGCGCGCAGCTGAAGAGTTATACCTCTGATTATTTGATTATTTTTAATGAATTTGTAGTTTGCGCTTCCTCTCTTTCCGCTTCACTGCATCAGGTGTAAATAAGTATATCGTCGGCGTGCGAGATAGCGCCGAGAGAGATCTTATTTCGCTTATCGCTTTTCATCGAGAACTGTGCAGCACTGTATCGATGTATATAGGTATAGGCTTTCTCGTGTGTATATTTATGGTATAAATACTCAGTCGATCGGTGATGTGTATATAAATATACCTGCTTTGATATGGTGTGTAATTAAACTTTCATATATGCCTCGGCTAAGTATAAACAGTATATAGAGTCTGCGGAGTTTGTGAATAATTCATAAATCATCATCGTCCGATAAGAAACGTACAACGTGTATTTCACATTCGAAGTAAAAATACCTCAAAAATTTCAACTTGCGTTATTATATTAAATACACACATATAATTGACGAAACAAAGCAACTCGTAAATCATGAGATCTGCAGCGCGCGGAATACAATAAACTTTTTCCACACACAGCAAAATATAATAATAAGAGCCTGCGGTTTCGCGCTCGTATATTTTCTTCCATTATACATTTCACGCCGTCTAATTTTACTGCGCGCGGCAGTAAAAAAATCAGTTGGGATATATATATAATATAAACGACGTCGCGCATTACGCCTTTTCTCTCTTTAGAAAAGACGACGTCACCCCCGAATGAGCGCGCGCGCGCGCGCATGATGCAGAGGGAGAATTAAATAGAGGCCAATTCAGAAATTTAAAAGGCTCTCTCCGGGTTCACGCATTGTCCGTCGATAATAATGCCGCCGCGCGTCAATGACGAATTAGCCCGATGTGTAATTCGAGCGCCTGCTTTTCTTTTCTTCACGAAAAACTCGGGTTCTTATACATTTATACACTTTTTTTTCTATAACACGCGGTGCAAGGAGATCGAGAAAAAAAAACTTGATTCTTCCTTCTTTTTCCCTGCTACTGTATTATACAGCTGAATGGCGTCGTCGGTGCAGACACACGTGGAGAATAAGTTTCTTTGTATACGATTATAACAATTATAATACAATAATACGGATAATTCGAGTAAAAAACAAAACGATATGATACGACGATCAACTTTGTCTAGATCTCATCGCATGCTCTCGAAATCTCTGAAAAATCTACACTCTCGCGCGTCCATTGTCCCAGATTATATGATGCGCTCGATGATCTTGCACGCGTGTGCGACGTGGGAATCCGACGGGGGAACGACGAGTCCATGGCTAATCGGCCGATCATATCCCCCCTTCCTTTGACAAATTCGTGTGAGACGCGTTTGCGATGACGGATGGGCTGCTGCAGGAACATTGAGTGTCCGGGCGTCGTTGTGTGCATGCACTCGATGAAAACGATGATCGAGCGATATGCTTTTCAATTAGCTTCGCCGGTATATAGAGGTAATACTGCTACTGATATATACACTTTCGAGGGTAGCCGGGTTTATATAAATTTCACCTTCTTTGCTGTGGGATACATAGGTAGTGGCACTGAGACACGTGCCATCAGTTGAGACGGTTATTCGAGAGACTCTCTGAGATTTTGTTGACAGAAGTGGATGGATATAGGTATATGAGGATGAGACTGACTGACTGACTTTTACTTTAATATATGTAAACTATTACAATAAAAAAAGAGTTTCGAATTATAGCGTCGGCCGATTCTAGATTGAAGACAACACTTATCATTTCGAGTTTTATAATACCCTAAAACTGATTCATTCTTCTTGGACTGGAGTGACGTGGTTTATCAGATACTGTTTATAATATAGTATACCATCACTGACTCTCTTCTCTATAGCTTGTCACAAAGCGACACAACGAACCCTCTAATAACCACCAATAAGACATTCAATAAAATAATCAAGCAAGCATTTTAGACTAAGGCGTGTGCGTCAGATAAAGAAAAATATTCCCCTCCACACCTCTCGAATCTTCCATTTCACACAATCCATTAAACAGCATAACAAGGCTCATACACCCTGATGATGGCACAATGTGTCTTTGGCATGAGCTCTTCGCATTTTCGGCTTAACCTCCTCTCTCTCTCTCTCTCAGCGAAAAGAGCGTCAAAGCGGCTATATACATATATACACATATACCACCGCTCTATTATATGCCTCAGCCATCAGGAGGCGTCATGGGCTCGCGCGCGCGTCACTTTGATATGTAAATATAGATCGTACATCGGCGCGAGATGTGTGAGAGAGGAGGAGGAGAAGGGGATCGACGAAAATAGGTGCTGCTGCTGTGCGACGATCGCACCTTCGATGTGCATTCGCTCGAGCGAAGCTCTGATCTGCTCTCTTGCTGTGTGCACAATGGGGGGCGCTTTGCCCGGGCTGTGTCATGGCTTATCGGACTCTCTCTTTCTTCCTCGCGCACACACGCTGGTTATATTATGTATTAGGTAGTCTTGATTCTCTCGGTTTATTGTTGTTGTGTTGCTGCTCTGAGTTTTTTTTAAACACTATACCTATGTCGGCTTTAAAATTATTTATTTTGCTCTATACGAGTCGTCAAAATTGTTCTGAATTTGTCGTTTATTTAAATTTCAACTCTTCGTAAGTTTTGAACTTTCTGTACCGCATCGAGAGCCATCTACTATCACACATGATATTGCTCGACTCTTCCACCTTTCGATGGTCTACTTTATCTGTTTATCCCCAAGCATCTATGTATGATACGCAATCGATGGTGTGAAGGGTGAAAGATCACATGGGAGCAGCAGAGAGCAACCGTGCCAACACACCATACAGGAGACATTCAATATCGCCGTTATCTCTCCTTTCATCGAGCTAATATTGACTCGACGGGGGATCATCCTCGCCCTTTTTTCAAACGAGATGAGCTCTCTCGCTCTTCTTGTTTATCTTTTATCTCTCCCTCTCTATATCCTCACGTGGCAGACAAACATCTTGTTTTTCTTCCTCGGATCCTACACTCTCGAGTCAATTAATTATTGTACGAATTTAATCGTTTACGCTTGGCCGAGGTTGATCCGAGCGATTTTGACAGGAGTTTAATGATTTCTTTTGTTCGCTGTCTTTCTGTGGGATGGAGCGAACATGATTCGGTTATATTATAATATTGTACAAGGTGTGACTACCTTTTTCGAAAGTGTTATTATTGTTGTATTAAGACAAACGGAATTGAGAGAGTCATTGCGCTCCTAATTTACATATGTTTTTATATTACAGCAATTTTGTAGAGTCGATAATATTGAATAATAATAATTTTAAAACAATTTTACATATAGAAGCATATACAAAAAATAATCCTTCCTATCAATTTGTTCCTTGACATATCGACGATGATAGCTCGCCGCGTGATAAGTAAGTCTCTCGTCTCGCGTGTCAAAACGGCTATGAAAATCACATAAATATATCAGAATTCACTGCAGTGACAATTGTAAAATACGCACATCACGCTGATCCACTTATTAAATTGTTTTTCAAACGACTGCTGCTGCTTCTTTGCATGGCCATGAGAAATGAAAACATCGTGTGATGATGGCATTGTTTGGAGACACAAAAAAAAACCCTGTATTATTTTTGTAATTTAGTTCATTGCTTTTTCGTTACAGCTGACGTTCGATGGATAAAAACACCTTTTTTTTACCTTCGCGTACCTCAATATACGCTCTGCAACGAAGATTTATGCAAATCCGCCGGAAAGTTTCAGGACTTCTGTCTTACGTGCCACTTAATGTCGAACACGCGGATAATGCGACTCGCATTACACCTCGTACCTACATGTGTATCTACATATATATATATATACATATACATTCAAGTGTAGAGCTACATAGCTCTGCACAAAGACGTATATATAGCGCATACGATGCTCGTACTTATATACGCGGTCTCTCTCGCGCATATAATAGGCGTCGTTTAACGTTAACGACGCCATTTTCTCAGTATGGAATATCGGGCCGGCTTTAAGTTCACGGACTCTCTCTCTCTCGCTCTCTCTCTCTCTCTCTCTCTCTCTCTCTCTCTCGCATGAATTTTCATGCTATGTGTCGGACGAAGCAAGACAGACGGTCATATAAATTTTTTTCGTTATATTACTATCACTTTTTGTATAATATATAAGCCGCGCTGCAGCCGCGCAGTTTAAAGGCGAATGCCATTCGTTTTCGGAATTCCGCCAAAGAAAGCTTTTAAGTACTTTAGCCGAGGCGTATTACACGTCGTTATTGATAATGAACAGAGAGACTTTAAAGCCACGGACATGCCGCAATTATTATACGCAGAGATTCTACTATATACATATACTGATATATATATAACGTATGCATATGCGCGTTACATATGCGCACGGCTAATACGTTGATTGTTATCTATTAAACGTGCGTTATACTTGTTCATTCGGCGTCATTGGATGCGTTACCCGCGTCAATCCGGTAGCTGAGTGCCAGTTTTTTTTCCAAAGAGAGATTTCAAGTGGGATTGGGAGTGAGCTGAATGTTGTGCGTTTGTCTTAATATAGGGATTGTTATATTTATTAAAAGTGCTTAATTTGCTAATGTAATGCAATCAGTGTCATCTGTATTATATAGATCCCATCATCCCATCGTTAATATGTTTCACGAATAAGCATCAGTTTATTCTCGAAAAACTACTTAAAAAATCCGTTTCAATAAACCTCGTATTTCGCCAACAACCATAATCCACAAAATACCTCTCTTTCACAGAAAAAAAGCAACAAAAAAAGAACTCCCTGCCTCCTGTAAAAATCTCGACTACCGCAAAAAGTCTTGAAAACCACTGAAAAATCAATCCCTTCACAGCCCCCTAAAAAAAAACAACAACAGCCCATCTCCTCAACTCTTTTTTTTTCCTTCGTTTCTTCTTACCTGGCCTCTGTATATAACATCAGCGATACTCGCGCGTCCCCAAGCGGCAGGTAACCTGAAGCTTCGATGCCAAGAGAGAGTTACGCTTGGCCGAAAGTGGGCGTGACCGGTTGCTAGGCCAATGGCGAGTCAGTAGGGGCTGAGCCTAAACCTGCGGACAAGCGCGCAGGTTATCGCGCGAATTCCGCTGCACCTATATATACACTATATGACTCTTTCGCCTGGCCTCCTCGAGAGCTGTTTCTTTCGCTTATCGCGTATGTAGAGGACTATATATACGCGATAAGGCTTTTACATTTTTATTCGCTTAAGCGATGCATTTATGCTGATATAGCTATCGATAAGAGCCAGTATATGTATGTATAGCGAAATGACTTGCTGCTACTGCTGGGGTCGCGACGAATTACGTCCGTTTCAATTAGCTCGAGAGACTTTGGTTGGGGTATAGTAGTGTATTTAAGTAGTGGAGAGACACATTTTCTGGGGGAATTTAAAGTCTCTTGCGGCCTTATAATATAATAAGCGGGCTTGACTCTTATTGAGGGAGGAAAGAGTTTCATGCCGCAGCTGCATTATTATACACAGGGGTTTGTATATCATAGCGTGCGCGAGTAGCTCATTTTTATTGATCCCCGCGAAATTGCGATAGACTGCAATTTAAACTACTTAACTTTGAAACTATATATATACACGCGATTATAATGCGCGCTGTATACATCGTATAACTGTGCTACTGTTATGTGTATAATGTAGGATTAACGTCATATAAGCTAGTATGTAATAATGACTCTGGGATTCATGAATCTTTGAGTAGAATTTTCAAGCCTCCAAGTATAACTCTAGTTCACCTACTTTATATTATATAATTTAAAATACATTTCAGCACGAATTCAGACGAATGAATAAGAGTATATTAGCAGTGTATAGCCCGGAGACCTCCCAGCTGTCCTCCTACTGCTTTCGAGATTACAATAATTATGGCGGGTGTCTTATTTGTCCTGTCTCCCCTTCCACTACTTATTTATCTCTCTCTCTC
>UCQR01054409.1:4929-15011 GCA_900474235.1 Cecidostiba semifascia
AATTTGGAGGCACAAGCCGAGTGGCTGGTGAAAAAGGTCAGTGACACCAACCGACGGGGCTCCGCTTTGAACTCGAGGCTGGAAGAGCTACACGAGACTTATGGATCGACACCGACGGCTCCGCCGATGCCGGACATCCTACCCGCGTTTCGACTGCAGACTCAACTCGAGGAGGAACACTCCGATAATGACAACGACAGTGCCTCCGCTGAACCGAAATAATGACGAACTGTTCGTCGAAATGTAAAACTATTACGTTTCCATATCTTGTTCGTTCCTGTACCTTTTGTTATCGACTTTAACTTATTGCCGTATCTTGTAAGATGTTTTCCTGGTTAAAATTCCACTTTCTTTTTTATTCATTTTTTAATCGTCTTTTCTCTGTATGGATTAACTTCGATCACTTGAATGTTGTAATTTAGATATATTGCATATTGTATTTGAAATAATGATTTGTGAATTTTTTATTTACGTGGATTTGAAAATAAAGAATCAAATTTAAGAAATCAATGCATCATAAGTACAGGTATTCTCTGTGTAAAAAAATCAATGATAAGCGGGTGTTTATTCGAATGATTTGTCACAATGTTTATTTGTTTTTTTAAATAGTTAACAATCTCTTGGTAATAACTTTTTCCAGTCGCTTGTAAGGCACACTTTATTTGTCTAAAAGTATTTCACAAACGCGTTTACGCGCTTTACAACTACAATTACAATAGTCAGTCGTATTTATAGTATTCACAAATATACTGTCGGCTCTCGCGAAAAAGAAGGAGAGCTCGATTATACGCCTAAATATATTATAATAAAATTCGTACAAAACATACACTTTCATAACAAAAACAGATAGATTCAGATCTAAGTATCTAGGCATTCTCTCTTTGATTAAAAGAATCTCGCGGATTTTACAAAGATTTACCTAAAAAGAAATGTAAGTATAAAAAGTCTTCCTACACGTCCTACACATTCTACATGACAGTTCTATCTACAATTTTTACTTAAAAGCTAATATTGGCCTTGACGAAAAAGCTACATCTTCTTCGTTTATATTCACACGCCGCTAAAAATTGTACTGCGCCGCGCCGCTTACGATTTTCCAGTCATATCACAGTCTACGTCGTCGCATTGTTGAAAGTCGTTCAAAAATTTAAGGAAATTCATTTTTTCATAGATATGTATCCACTTACGATCAATAATATCAATTTCTTCTCCTTATTCGTCTAAACAATTACTCAGACAACATGACATAAAAATATTGCGAATGCAGATTTTTTTTATACAATTTCGATTTAACAGTTTATGGCTTCTCATCATCACTTGATTATTCACAATTCCTACATATAAAAATATTCGTCACTGGTTCGCGTTAATGTGTATAAATATATATATAAATGAGAGAAAAAATATACATATATTATATATAAAAAGGCAGAGTTACAGGAGGAGCATTGCTTGTACCAGTGTAAATGACCGATCGAACTCATTCCTACTGTTAAGGCATCCGTACAAAATGTATGTATAATAATAAAAAATTTAAGGCGTGAGATCACTGGATCATCTGCAGATACCGATTTTCTTCGAGCAGTGAGCTTAGAGAGGAGGTCATGTCGTTAACGATCATGTTGGCGCTCGCGGGCAACGGTTGTGGCAATGGCATCGGGTGCGTCGAACTGGTGACGCTCGCTTCGGGAGCCTGAGCCGACATGTTGCCCGACCAATTTCTGCACTGTTGCACGTATTCGAGTGTTCTGCGATAAGAGTCTTGGCGCATGCCTTGAGGAGGCTTGATGGGCGATCCCTGGGACTGGCTTATGTCACGGCACTGAATTTCTGGCGTGTGTCCCGCGGCTCCGTGCCCGTGGTGAGCCATTACACCCATGCAGCATTGCTCGCTGTTGTAGGCCCACTGACACTCGTTGCCGCATCCGTTAATTCGCTGCTGTTGAGCTTGAGGCTGTTGATGCTGATGCTGCTGCATATGGCAGCAGTACTGTGCCTGACAGTTGTTGGGCTGGCAGGTCTTGGCAGCTTCCTTGGGGTACATATTCTGGGGGTTCATCGGGCGATGGGTAGCCATTGGGTTTGGATGAACGCAGCTTCCAGTGGACATCTGCGAGCAGGGGCTCTGGACCTGCATGTCTGCGGGGTGCACTGAATTCGCAGCATTCTGACTAGCTAGGCTCGGTTGCGAGCAGTGCGAACCGACGGACCTCGGGCACTGGTCGGACATTGCGGGACTCATGACTGGAGTCATGACGTGCGTCGGCTTAGTTGGGTTAGACATGCGCCTGTGCTCGAGACTGGCCACCGAGCATGGATCAGAGCTCATCGGCATGCCGCATTGATTTTGCATCATGCCATGAGCGGACATGGGTCGCGGGTTGGCTTGCATCTGTTGTTGCTGACAGACAGGAGACATGGGTTGACAATGGCTGCTGCCGTTGCTGGGAGCTCTCGGCGGGTGTCCGCAAGTTTGGACCATGCTGGGGTGCATAGGGGAACAAGGCTGTCCCATTGGGCGAGCCTGCATATGCTGAGCCGCGCAATTCTGACCCATTTGAGTCTGGCAACCGTAACCGGGATAGTAGCCATTGTGCTCGGCGTTCTGAGAGCAGTTCACTCGGCTCATTTGCGCACTGTTCTGGTGAAGGTTATGCATTCCTTGAGGGGGCGCCAACGCTCCGGCGGCCGGAGACGTCATGGGTTGCTCGCTCAACTGACTCGGTGCGTAGTGCGAGCCATTGGGCGACATCACATGTGCCGGACTGGCGAGCTGCGATGAGCACGACTGCGGTCCATAGTTCGGTGTTGGGCAGTAACTCGGAGTCTGGGCCATGCGAGAGTTTGGACACTGAGAGTAAGGAGACCCGACGGAACTGTAGTCGGCCGGTGAGCCGATACCGTTACTGTTATGGTTGGGCATCAGGTTCAGTTGGTTTGACGGATTGTAGCACTGTGGGTTGTAATTGCACGGAGGTTGTGATCTCTGAACACAGTGCTGGGGATTCGTACAAATGGGAGATCGGCAGTTCGGCAGTGGACTGCCACGGTAGCTGAACTGCGAGCTGCCACCTGCTTGAACTTGGTTCAGATATTGCATCATCTCGTCGGGGATGACGAGCTTATTCTCGACCATCTCGCCCTCGCCGACTTCGTCAAGGATGACCTCCTGGTTGGGATGAAGATCCGGAAGTTGTGCCGAACGCGGCCTCGGTGGCATCGGTGGCGACACACGTTGGCTTTGATGTCCACGAGCTGGCTCAGACATGCGTCGGTCACTTGTTGCCCCTTGAGCGCAGTGGCTCGGGATCGCCCACTCGTTTGGATTGCTGTGTGCACCCTGCAAATTAGTCAATGCAGATTAGAAGTCAGATCATAAATACCCGCATCAGACGGTAGAGATCGGACTTGTCCGTATACTTACTTGGAGGGACATGTTCTGCGTCTGAACGACGAGGTTGCTGGTAGAGTACGGTCCTTGCAGCTGGGAGGAAAGGTTGCCGAATCTCGCGGATGCAGTACTCAATTGGCTGCTCCTTCTGGATGTGCCTGGGCTGATGGGATCGTAGAAGCTTCCCGGGCCGAAAGCTCCGATCTTGATGGCACTAACACCGCTGGCCTGACTACTTCTTCGGCTGCTGCCAAAGTCCGCAGACTTCATGCTACCGTAGTAAGTGCTGACGGTACTGTTGCTGTCGCGCCTCGGCTCGTTGCTATTCGGTTGCAGCCTGAGCTGCAGGTCGGAGAGGCTGGTCTGGCGATTCGTCGATGCGCCGCCCTCCATCTTGAGATCGGTGATGCGCCTGTTGAGATCGCCGAGTCCGCGACTTACGCGCAGATTCGAGCCGGGCATCAGCGACGCCGGCGACAGGCTAGCTTTAGCGCCCAATCGATTCTTCAAGCGGTTCCGCGAGCCCGCTGGGATCTGCTGGTGCGAGTCCAATCCGCCGACCTATACGAGTAAAGAATACGATGAAACAACCGAAAAGAAGAAAAAATATAACGAGAGTATAGGGAAGAAGAACTTACGATAGCGCGTATGGCGAGCGGCAAGTCAGCGATGTCCAGGTCTTCGGGCTCCTCGTTCCAATTGCCATCAGGCTGTAGAAGCACGTTGTCTCCGGGAATGACCATGTTGGGACCGTCCTCGGCACAGCCGGCCGCGTGCATGGACAACGGGCTGCCATGCTGATTCATCATACTCGGAGGACTGTTGGCCTCGCTTTCGGACTTGACACTCGGGCTCGATAAGCTGGGCGTCTTCGGGTGCAGATCCTCGCTGCGACTCGGGCTGCTATGACCTCCAGCGCCAGCTTCGTCGCTGCCCGGGGCGTCGCCGCCACCGCCTCCCTTGTGCTTTTTGTTCGCGTAGAACTCGGGCCCGTGCACCGTTTTGACGTGCTTGCGCAGCGATGACGGGTCCGTATAGCGCTTGGTACAGCCCGGCGCCTTGCATACATACGGTTTCTGCAGAGACAAACAAAGACGTGAATAAACTCCATTGATTGCGATGATAGGAATCAAGAGAAATGTGTCTACGAACCTCGTTGGAATGTGTCCTGTTCTGGTGTTTTGCTCGATCACTGGCGTTGCTGAAGGCCTTGTGGCAGCCAGGATACTCGCAGGTGTAGGGCTTTTCACCTGTGTGGGACCTGAGGTGGGTCTTGAGGTTCTCCAGCCTCGAATACGCCTTTTGGCAGCCCTCAAACTACAAACCGATTTTCAATTAGCACACGATAAGAAGAAAAATAGTAACACTAACATTATTAGGTAATCAATGAGTGAAAAGTACCGTGCACTTGTGAGGCTTCTGGCCGGTGTGCCGTCGCATGTGCACAACGAGCATGTACATCGCCTTGAAAGGTTTTTCCTCGCGAGAGCAGTTCTCCCAGCCACAGATAAAGATCTTCTTGTCTTTTTTAATGTGATCTTCGGTAATGTGCTCGACGAGATGCTCCTGATGGGCGAACTCGAGTCCGCAGTCCTTCCAATGGCAGTTGGTCTCGATGAAGTCGCCGGGCTCGGGCTCGTCGCGCGGGTCATCGCTGGGACTGAGGCCCTGGGGATGAGCTACGGCGGGTATCGTACTGGTGGCCGGCTCGCGTTTGACCTTGCTGGAGCTGCTGCTGCCGCGCTTGGAGGAAGTATCGGCCTCGGCGGTAACAGACTTGTTGCTGGACTCGGCTGCGGCCGGCGCCGAGATCTCGGTCTTGGGTGGCGCGGGGGCCGGAGCGTTGGGAGCTGCCGAGTGAGGGGGTAGCACGTGGCTAGACACGGGGTAGAGCTGGGAATGCGGATGAGCGTGCGGATGAGGGTGAGCGTGGGGATGGGGGTGTGGGTGGTGATGAGCGTGAGGATGCGGTGGATGGGAGTGTGGGTGAAGGTGTGGGTGAACGGGGCTGGGGTGGCCGTGAAGAACCGCGACGGCAGCGTTGCGCAGTAATTGCGCTTGGATCTGCTGCAGATGCGGCGCCATGCCGGGATGCATACCTAACGCCGGACTCATCGCTGTAATGAGAGAAAGAGAGCACATGTGGAATCGGAGCGAAAGCAACTTGAGCGCGTATTTATTATAGATTCGATCGAAGAGTGTGTTTGTTGAAGGGTGATGCGCGCGAGTAGCGAAAAACACGCACCGGGAGGCGTCACACACTGCTTTGACAGTCGAATCGCACCTCCGTCGGACTTCCGGCAAGCCTTGCCGGCTGCATACCAAATCACTGTTTTTTTTTTCAATCAGTGCTGTACTGCTCAAGTTAGAGAGAGGAGCTGCTCTGCGTGCGAAGCATCGCAATGGTTTTTAAGCTAATCACTCGGAGACTGTAAATCGTCTGCTTAGCTATATAGTCTCTATCGTACGCAGAGCTATGTCGAGGTCGCACTACTTGCGCAATTACGCGTGAAACAAAATATTGTGATTTATATGTGTGTGTACGCAGTTTATACTAACCGGCAGATAGATGTCCGTAGCTTCCGCTGGCGCTGCTACTCCTGGAACCATTGACAATGGAGGCGAGACTGTTGGGGCTGAAGCGAATCATGCTGTCGATGTCGAAGCGATCCGAGTAGGGCGAACTGCTGAGTGCCCTCTTGCGACTGGCTCGTATCGCCGAGGCCCGGGGACTGCCCAGTCTCGAACCTGCAAGCCCATCGTCGTTATATTATCATCATTAATATTATATTATTACACTGCGCACTGATACGATTTATGTATACATATATTCTTGCTGCGGTCGCGAAAACCGCAAGTGCGCGCGTAAGAGACAGAAAGAGAGAGAGAGAGAGGAGGTGCATCAGCCTACTCGAATTTCGCCGCAATTTTCTAGATAATTGAGCAGCCCGTTTGTAAATCCGACGATTTGCATAATTCGCGGCCGCTGGTGCGGCGCGACGGTATTAAGAGCTTAACTTGTGGGACTTCGCAGCCCGGAGAGAGTGGAGTATATACTCGGAATCGGTACTGCTAGGGCTGCTCTCGCATCGGGATTATCCGGCACATAGCATTAATGAATTCAAGAGGCGTGTATAAACGTTAGGCGGGGGAGGGGGTATAGGTAGCAGTCGAAAAGTAATTGGTTAATTCCGAGCCGGTGTTAATGAGGTCGTGTCGCTTGGCACTAACGAGCTCGCTGTGTAGGTAGCTGCTCCCTACTCTCTTCGTTTTGTCATACGTTAGCATACAAATCAGCAGTGCGGCAGTATAGCAGTTCTCTTACCGTCGATCGAGAAGGGAAATTCCGAGGAGGCTATCGTGCTGCCGGGGGCTGCCGCGTGCAAGAGGTACTCCGGCCCCAGAGCGCCCAGTCCTGCTGAAAAACAAAAACCATACACACACAGGTACACTTTAGTATAGGTGTATATAAGACACGGAAATGCGGGTGAGTGGATATAGATCCTCGGCTGCCCGCATATATAATACATTCGAGAGACACAATAGGCCAGAGTACTCACCGTGTAAAGAAGCGCTGGGGCTGTGCTGGAGCTGGTGGTAGAGGTGGTCCATGTAGTTGAGCCGATAGGTTGGATGAAGCTGAGCCGTGTGCTCCGAGAGTGGATGACTACGGCGCAGGAAGTCGGCTGCTGCTGCTGCTGCGGCGGCTGCTGAGCTTGCCTCGTTCGCCCCAGCTGCAGCGGTATTGCTACTCTCCCCAGGTTGCTCGGCTGTGGCCGAGCCGTTCTCCTTTCCTCTGGACGGGCTCGCCAGACTCGTGCTACCCGACAATCTGCAATTCAGAAAGAGAGGGATGCGCTTGCTTTAGTGAAATGTTTTCTCTCTGCTGATACTGCTGCTGCTGCTGCTGCCTCCGGGCTGAGCAGAAGAAAAAAAAGGAAGAAAAGAAAGCTAAGGTAAAGAAAGCGTTCCTCCCACGTCCGCGAAAGGGAGAGAGAGAGAAAGAACGCGAAGGAGAGGTAGAGAATACAAGGGCCCCTCAGGATAAAGACGCGCGAGAGGCAGAAGGTACACACACACACACACACACACACACACACATATACACAAGCGTATAGGAGGAGGAGGGCTGCGAAATGAGCTGCAGCACCGAGACGCCCACGTGTGCAGAGAGAGAGAGCGAGAGAGAGAGCGCAATCTCTCTCCCTCTGCTCGCGCATGCCTAAAGCTCGATTAAGTTATTACCGCCAACAGATATAATCGAGCAGTGACTCTCGCTTCTCTCTCTCTCTACCTTCTTCTCTTCTTCTTCTTCTTCGCCTCTCCTTCGAGAGAACCGCTTTTTCTCTCGCTCGCTCGCGGAGGAAAAACAAAAGTCATATTCTCATGCAGCGCGCGAGCGGCCGAGTCGAATCGCGCTGCAGGCAAGCAAGCAAGCAAGCAAGCGCAGCCTCTTTTTTGTCCCTCGCTTATATACTCTCTCTCTCTCTCTCGCTCGCTCGCTCGGGCCTAAGAACGAAACGCGCTGTATGCTGCAGACACAAAGAGCGCGGACGAGCGAGAGAGAGAGAGTAGAAAACTGGTCGGCGCACACCAACAAAGCGCGCAGGAACCTCGTGACCGGCCTTAGCGTAGGGCTTAGCCCTCCTCTCTTCTCTCTATGTAGCCAAACAACAATTTTTCTCTTTCACTGTCTGTGTGCATGTGCGTGCGTCTCTGTGTGTGTGTGGAACACATTCCTGCGTTTCTCTCTGTGTGTTTTTATACTTTTATTCGCGGCGGTAATTATAGCGCCAAAGTTCTTGCTCGCTCAAGCGCGAGAGCGCGTGCATATGTCGCTCGCTCGCTTGCTCGCGCGCGCTATTCAAACGTCTAAACTCTTTCGCTGGTTTTGTTTTGTGTGCAGTGCGCTGCTGCTGATGCTGTGTGTTTCTTCCGACTCACCGACTCGGCGCCTCGCACACGTGGCCTGTTACTGCATGCTGTCGTTCTCGTTGTCGTCCACGTTCTCCTCGTCGTTTCTCCGCACATTGTTTCTCTTTCACCAAGTTTCACTCGATACGCATATAATGTTATGTGTGTATATCTGGATACAACGAATTTGGCGAAATAACAGTCAGAGATACACTCGCGGTGCTGACTTGAGGCGCGTCCGAGGAGAACTGAACTGCGGTAGGACCACCCAGCCGGCTCTTGCTGCTGCTGCTGCCTTCTCTCTCTCTCTCTCTCGCTCTCTCTGCAGTATATAGCAGCAGAGGAAGGGAGCAAAAGCAGCCCAAAGCTGATGTGTATGCGTGTGTGTGTCTGCTGCTGCATCGTTGTGTAAGTGAGCGCGCGCGCAGGTGCCTTCGGATCCTCAATGTCTTACTCTCGACCAGCGAAGAGGGCTCTCTCTCTCTCGCTTTCTGACTGCCTCTAGCCATCGCGCAATGTTTGAATTTTTTCCCTGCATTCCTCGGCTCTGTCTGCACACTGCTGCTGCTGCTGCAGCCCGAGCAGCCTCCGGGGCCCTTTTATATGTGTGTATGTATAGTGAATACATTTGTGTTTGTATTATTTTGTCGAAACGCGCTCAGGCGCGCTAATGAACAAAGAGGGCGAATCTATATATACACAGCATACATACATATATAAAGAAGAAGAAGAAGAAGAAGAAGAAGGAGGGACACACGAGAGAGTAGCGCACGCGATGATATCGTCGCGTATATAGCCTCCGTTCGACGAAATGTCTAACGAGGGGCATGTCGCGAGCGCGATTGTTTATAAACTGCCCCGTGCGCGCGCGAGCTGAGATTCGAGAGATGAAAACGCAGCGTTTGTGTGCATCAGTGTAGACTGTATATATATACGTGAAAGCACGGAGAGAGAGAGAGAGCGGAGAAGCGAGAGCAGAGAGGAGAGAAGATAATTGAGTTATTACTGCAATTGTAGACCACCTTGGAGGGTTCTCTCTCTCTCTCTCTCTCTCTCTCTTTCTCTCTTGCTCTGCTGATTCTTCCCCCATCACGTTTATATACATCATCCACCAAGAGAGAGAGAGAGACTGATATAAATGGTAAGTATGTATACATTGCTATATTTTCCGGGCTCTTTTCGGAGCAACGATTCGGCGGCGATCGGTATAATAGAGCCGTAATAAGATAATTATTTCATTGGCCGGCAGACCAGCAGCAGGAGCGGCGGTGATGCTCCGCTGCCAAGGTCGCGAGAGCTAAGCAGAAAACGAGTCCCTCCCAAGGACAGAGAGCATAGTCCCCCCGCGCGCGCGCGCGCAACTATAAAGAGAGAAAAAGAGGGAGATATATATACATGTATATATCGGGAGGGATTGAGCCAGCAGAGGGCTTTTCGGCTTTTCGATTCCGGGAATCAACGGGCCGCTGCCCGTGCTGCTGCTGCATTTGGCTCTTTTAATTTCTTTCTCTCTCCACTGCTGCTGCTGCTGCTTCTCGTCGGGACCCTCTCTCTCTTCCTCTCGCGAATTAAGTCGTTATTTCGGCAGGTGGCTGGCACACGCGCTCTCTATACTCCGAAAATTCCGGAGCTGATGCAGCACGCGCACCAGCTGCCTTATAGACTCCCTTGTATGTGCGGATGCGTGTGTATGTGTGTGCGTGTAAAAGCGTAATGAGGATTGAGGGAACGCGTGCGTGTCTGTGTACACAGAGAAGAGAGAGAGAGAGAGAGAGAG
>UCQR01054414.1:6892-24288 GCA_900474235.1 Cecidostiba semifascia
AAGTAGGTATATAATATGATATGTTGCGCGACTGTTTCATTCATGAGCATCGTCGTCGACGCGTTATACAATGATTCGGCATGTCGTATGCATATCGCTGCAGCGGTTCGTTGAACGGCAAAGAGAAGAAGAGGAACAATAACAACTGTAAGTATATACGTCAAAGAGCTCTACTATATTATAGCGAGGGATGGCGAAGACACGCCTTCAGGGACTCGGTCAAGATCACTGCTCAGTCTTATCGTGTTTTCTTACGCATATAAATGCTCTGATGATGCTGAGCGGATGATGTAATGCAGAGACTTTACGTCAATCGTCGTCAATAGTGGGCAAAGAAAGTTTCGACGACTAATTATTGCGTATCATACATAAATTCAACGGAATTTCCAGCTGATTCTCGACAACAAATTAAGAATATAACCGTGCATTACTTTACGTACGCGTGTGCTATATACTTGCTATCTTTTAGGAAGCAATTTTCCAGAGTGAATAATAATATATCATCGATCGCGTCAACTTTCGAATAACTATGTAAGCATGTCTTCTGATGCAATATATTTATATAAGATGCATTACGAATTCGCGTATATTATGTGGAACTTGTCAAAAAATCGCTATTTTTTAATGCAGATAACTGTTTACCTATGAGAATCAATTTTTTTAATTAACTTGAACTCGAATCCTGGGGAGAGTACATTGAGATGTTGGGAAAAGTGGTTTTAAAGCATCAAGCTTTAGAATAAATTTTCATTGTGCGCTCTGAAAAAAAAGAACGGTTTGAAACACGGGTGAAAAGGTATACGCTTTCCGGTTTTGCATTTTTCATTTAGCGCCTTGGTATAGTCAATCCAATTTTGGTTTTGAGGATTCATCAGCATTAAAATTATATACCATCATGAATTTTTCTAGCTCTTTATATCATGCATGCGAATAACTTGTATTCACGATTTATTAACATAATCTTTTTGTTTAAAGCCTTCGTCCGATGGTTGTATACCAAGCGCAAATAAACGACTCGGTTGACAAAAAAACCACAGCGAAATGTTCACTCGAATCACGTGTGAATAGCACTTTACCACGCGACAGCTACACTTGAAGATTTATTCCCTATAAATACTTTCCTCTTTTCCTACACGACTCGAAGAAAAAAATACATAAACTTGGCACGGATCGAGATGTGTAATCAAAAATTGTAGTTTCTAGATTTTGAACTCCAACTGAATGGTTTTTTTCAGGATTCCTGAAAGCGACACACAGACCTTCCCATATACACACGCGCGCGTACATATTATACTTGTTGCTCGTTGTCATCAGTTTGTGCGGTATGTTATTTATTTTGACGGTGAGTTGACTCAGAGTGAGTTTTTCCCGCAGCTAATCGAGTCTTATCTATACGATGCTTGAGTGTTTGTGCTATACGCTACAGTGATCGGTATACGGAGGAAAGCTTATTTTTCGATGCAGACGCGCAGACGGGCGTACCTATATAGCTGTACAATCTTGATAAGATAAATTGAAATATATTTATGCGATTTCGTGCAAAATCAATGTCCATTATCGAGATTATTTAGCTCTAGAATATTAATTTTACGCGTTACTGTTGTGTTCACTATACACACGGTATTTACGCCACTAGTTTTCTACAAACATATATATTGAGCAAGAAATTCTCTTTGCCCTACATTCAAAATTAAGGATACTTTAAGCTTGAAAAAAAATCATGCGTTTAGGAATTAGCCATCCGTTACTCGAAAGATCTGTGCGTACGAATACGAACGATTTTAGAGTTTTTTTTTTTCATGGATGTAACGCGCGTCGTGCGTATAACATGAGAGAAAAAAAAACAGATGACCGGTGCAGCATCAGTTGATTGCTTAGAGATACCTATCAGCAATTTTTGTGATTGTAAAGTGATAATGCAAATAACAGCATCACACATCACGTCACACAGCCTCGTTTATACAGCTGTCGGCTCGGCATATTCCGCGTTGCGGCCCCGACCGCGATGACGCGTGAAAAAGCGACTTTGTTCGCGGCTCAGCAAGCTCTATGTATATATATGCTGCAGCAGCAAACATACAATTACAATCCTCTTTCGCGAGCTGCACCGAATTAAGAAGCCAGACTCTGCTTCATCCCGTATTTAATTATCCTTTTTCGTTAACGACTTGGTCGGCACTGCAGCGCACGAAGTGTGTTGAATGGAAAATGAAATTGCGCAGGCGGAGAAACCGAACTAAGACACGTGTAAAATATGTTATAAATGTAATTAACGCGCAGTCTGTCGCCATTGGAAAATTTCATACGATTTTGAATTGATTAAACGAAACGTCGCAATGCGTTTACTTATATTTATAGGTATTATGTCTAAAAATATCATCGGCTCTGTAAGTTCATTAGTTACACGTGCATGCAGTATGATTTAATTATCTTCAGTTTTTTTTTTAACTCGTTAGTCCGTCCGTATTAGTTCAAACGTTTTCGCTCAAATTATCATTTCTTAATGAGTTCTAAAGCTCAGTGGCGCAATTTATAAGCTATGAGTTTTTCACTTTAAAAATGTTACATAAGTATGCATACGAAAAATTGCTTTTATGATTTGTTGATGCTTTCAAACGAAGATAACGTTCTATCAGAGCATTCATATTTGACAACTTTTTCTATATAAAATATCTTTTTTGTACTTTTGTTCTAGTATAACTTAATAGAAGAACGTATAAAAAACGTGGTCCGGTAGGTGTGTGTCCCCCTAAAAATTTTAGACGAACCATCGAGGAACTGTGATAATTTTAACGAGAAATGTACTTGGAATGAAAATGAAATCAAGTGCTCACACTTGGCGCGGCCTTATCTATGCACGTAGAATATAACTATAGATAAAGACACATTCTTATGTGATATGCACTTGAGAGTTTATGGTTGAAAAATCTTAACGACCGCCGGACGCAGACAAAAAAATATTCAAATCCGCCATCTGAGAGCGTACAGTTCTTTTGTATGCTATATCCTATGTATAAATACATACGCGCGCGCGCGCACAAACACATGCAATAGGAAAATGAAAGTAACCTTTTTTGCTGGTCCCGTTGATTTTCTTCTCTGCATTATTGCTCTGGGAGACGAGTTGGTACTCGCCCTTCTTACTAGCCCTGTCCGCTCCAAACTTGATGTTGATGCCGTTGTCCGGCTCCTTGTCCGTGGTCATCATGTTGAAACTGAGCCTTGCTTATAGCCTCGCGCTCTCTATAAGGTACTTGTGTGTGTGTGTGTATATATTGCTATCCTTACGTTGGACAAGATAGCCTGCGTATATCTATCGAGCGAGAGAGAGAGAGAGAGAGAGAGAGGGTGGGGGCTAGTAAAAAAGACTTGTTGATCTGCTACTGTCGATGCGCGACGACTGATGGTGGACGATGTCCAAGTAACGACGACTCATGCCCACCTCGGGAGGGAGGGCCCTCAACTTCTGTCAGGCAGGCTCGCTTCCTCGCTGCAGATGCAGCTGATGATGCTGCTGCTGCTGCCGATGGGCAGTCCGCGGCGGTCGGGCGCCGCTGCCCTTTCCACCCCGACACTGGCAGAGGCTGCACGCGCGCCTTGACCCGCACATAGACACCCCTTCAGCTTGTGTGCTGCAGCCCCGAATCTCTTGTGCTGCTGCTGCTGCTGCTGATGTCGATGCTGCCGCTGCTGCTGCCGCTGCTGCTGCTGCTGCTGCTGCTACTGCTACAACTGATGTTGTACGCTATATCCTGATGATGTGTAGCGCAATGTGTGTTGAAGTATAGCTCTCGTCGCGCGCGCGACGACCACCGAGCGCCGAGCGGCAGCAGCGCAGCAGTCAGCTGGACGTTCGGCAGTGCGCCGCCGACGTCATCCGCTAAAAATATACCAACTTGTACTCTCTCTCGCACTCCGCGAGCGCGCTCGGAAAAATCGATCCTCCGCCGCGCCGTTTGCAAAACGGCCTCCTCTAACCTATACCTATAGGTATATATAGTAGCTCTCTGCGCGTGTATGAGCAACCAAGTACGTACCAGTGCAGCACAAGCTAGTAAGTAAGTAAGTAAGTAGTACTTGCGCGTAAGTAAGGATTATAGCTAAACGTAAGATCACACATATGCAGAACAGAACGCGGTAGTGACTCGCGCGCGCTCGGAAGAGTCAACGGAGTCGGGACGAGGACTGATGATGATATTCACCATCGATGATGGACGTCTGCAGCAGCGGGCAGCAACGACTGGCTCGGCGATCAGCTGCGAGCCCGTGCGAGCCGAGGTGCGCGGCGGCCGACCGAGGCGCCCCCCGCCAAAGCTGCTACAGCTACTGGGATCACCATTCCCTCCTTCTCTACGCCCCCGCTATAGGCTGCTACTCCCCACTCCAGCACTGTCAGCTATCTTATAGGTAAGTATACCTATATACTCGCTGCTCTGGCAAAAGTCTTTATTACTTGCTTGTCTCTCTGTATAGGTTTATGAACGCGGCTGTTGGCTTGTTTACCTGTGCTGCAATGACTGCCGCAGCAGTCGGGCAGTGATCTTACTGATGCTTATTTCCAAGATTCGAGAGCTGATGCGGCGGAGCATGACATCACCGAGATTTCAATGCTCATAAATATACCTAAGTAATGCACACAGTGGAATTATTTCAGTTTCGAAAGGGGCCGATGACACACTGTCTCTACTGGATTGTTATTATATTGGCTTTACTTGTATACATTGCGTCTGGAGGTTTTCCCTCTAGTTCGGTTTTTTCCTATACTGCAGCGCCTACTGATGTGTAGGTATGCATATTATTATATCTTGAAAACCCATGAATTCAAGTCGAGCCGTATAGGTATATGTGTTATAGTGATCACAGGATGACAAATTAAGCAACGAAATTATACAATATACAACCGACAGCTATATGGATAGGTACCTGTGCAGTTTAATTATTTCCTCTTTGTCGCAATTAACTATCGCGCGCGGACGAATGCCAAACTATGACCGAGGCAATGAACCCTATACTTTATTATACTCTCGTCTCTGCAGCATTAGCCGCAATATAATTATTGTCTCATCTTCATCCCTATAGCTATAAGTAGCTATTATATAGCCACGCATTTCTCAGTGTCTTGGCTCCCAATTAAATTGGCTTCATTTATTTATTTATCGATTACGCGGCGCACGTTCACCGCGGCCTCTTATGTTAATTTGTTTTTATATTTTAAAATTGGACGGATTAAAATAAACCCTTTAAATACAATTGTAAAACTACGTAAAAGTTATATAGAATAAAAACTTTTTACAAAATCATAAGAGATCGCGACGTAGAATCAGACGTAGTTGAATATAACACAATAATGTATACAAACGCAGAAACAAGTAGAATAAAAAGAAAGGAAGCTGACTCTGCTAGAACGACGCTAATTACAAGAGAGATCTAATCGGAGACTGGAAGGCGTACAGCAATAATAAAGTCTTATCCAAAATTGACAGCAGAGAATTGATCGATTTCAAAAATCCAGATCTCCTGTAGCTAATCACGAAACCTCCACAGGGAGTAAATTATAACGACCTTGACGGGACAATTTTTTTCTGCGGAATCTTTTGTGCGCGTCATATATATGTCTGTGCACAAAAGTTGTGTATATAAATTCTTGCTGACTCAGCCATTTCTTCCACCCATTATTCGCATTACATTATCACTTTTGCTCGTATATCATATCGAGTATTTTTTCCGCAATGTCGGCGAGTGTATAAATATATGTAGTGCGTTTGTTGTAAACAAATAAATAAATACAGCAGCAGATGTAATAGATTTCCAAGTTAACGACATCGGTTTGTGTACTCTGTTTGCGCGATGGTTACCGCGAAGTAAATAAGGGATCGCCTGAGCTCGTTCGCTGTTTGCGCTTTTAAAGACATTTTTATAGAAATCAACGTTCTCATTATCATCGTTCAATACCTATAGATATATTTAAATTGTATAGACATTATAACCCCAATAAATGGTAATCGCGCATCAGCATACACACCACTTAAATAATAAGAGAACGAGTACACAAGCAGATTTTTGTACAAGGCGCCGACATTTCAATGAGAAGAATTTATTATATCTTACTGTCACATCGATCAATTCGAGTGCGCGGTTGTTTGCAATATATTCCGCACTCGTTAAATGCGCTTTATGTAACGCAGTATATAGCTATATTATACCTAAACATTTGAAAGTAGAATTGTTATTTCTTGATGGTAATCAATTTGCCCTATTTTTTCTTATATTCTCGATCATTTTCATTTATGAGCGCGTGTATAAATATGTGTGTTCTTGAAATTATACAACACACGATCCGCGATTATATAATTAAACTAAAGTATTCCTTATCATCCTTATGCTTGGGAGTGCAATATAGCCAAAGTACAATAAGTCCATAAGAAAAAGATGTCGAGTTTCAATTATGAGCTCCTCAACATATATCGAGTCAGCTATATACACAATAACAAAACAACAATCATGCAGTGTATATGCATCAGCGTCTCCGGTTCGCGTGTATCCGGTACGACCCAGCGCATTCAGCTTTTTTCTTCTCAATTGTTCATTGAGCCGAGTATATAGCAGCTATAGCAGCAGTTGGAAGAAGGAAATCGTCATTGATTCGCTGCGGGTCCGGATGACGGCCAATTACAGACGAATGGATCACGTCATCACGTGTTCCTCATGCGCATGCTTAAGTCTGCAGTGTCTTTTGGCTGTGTGTACTTTTGCAATTGCCGGATGGACTGCATTTTTCCTTCTATTGCTGCTGCTGTTGCTGCTGCTGCCACTGTTATATCTGCAGCAAGAACGAGACTGCAAATCGTCGAGTAATCATACACGATGTGCTGCGCAGACTACTAACTAATAATAATTACGTTCCCTTATTACCGCCGCGTAAGTGCATATTCTGCGACCTATTTGAAGATACGAAATCCACATATCAGTTATACCGATTTTCACGAAAATGGGCTTATTCGATTTTGCCTATCAGCCACGGAATTATAAACACGGAATGAAAAACAATTTAATAGTGTCCTAAGCCATGTAGGCTATTTTTTTATATAAAATGTTTTATAACGTGTGCAATGCATATAGATAGACGATAAGTACTTGATTTCTCGTGAAAAAAGAAAACCTATAATAATGGATGCGTCCCTGGCGTTGGATAGGTGCAATAAATGTATATAGGCAAGCCGTTATTCGGCCTCTCTCTTTTTCTCTCTCTCTCTCTCTCTCTCTCTCTCTCTCTCTCTCTCTATTATCCGCGTGTATTATACGATATTTCTGTAGAGCAAAACTTCAAGTATGTTTGCATGGAAAGGAATTTGTACTCCTGTTTGCGATCGCGGCGTTGTCAGCAGACTTACGTCAGATAAATCAATTTTGCGGATAATCAGATTTGGCGTCACGCGCCTTTTATACGCGTGCGCATATATCTATACATATCTAACATTTTCGAGTGTAAAATTTCACGTGTATAAGACAATTATTAATCTACGATTAACTGGAGCAGTATTATACGGTTCCGCGAGGAATTTTTCTGATAACAGTACTTCAAATAGCACATGTATAGTAGATCATTGGCTGCGATAATCTCGCAATCTGGAACTCCCGCGGCTGAAGTCTCGAAATTATTTACCTATTATATATGGATATATACTACCGCTTTGAAACCATGTCGCGCCTTTCATGATTGGAATCCTAATATTGCTCTGGCCTATACACATCTATTAGCGCCTTTATTTGTCCATCAACCATGTTTTTTTGTAAAAATGCAAGGCCACGTCCTTGGTGCGAGCGTGACTTGCGTGTATTTACTGTTTTATTGCCGCCGTCGCCGCCGCAATTCTTTGTGTGCGCCAATGCGGATGAAAGAGTTGTCCAGTTTTTTCCGTGCTCTACTTGGATTCTTTCCGTTTCTGTTTTTAGATTCAGCGTCGAATTCTCCGGCTACTGATTCAGAGCAGCTGGACAAATGCGGAGATTCTACAAGAGCTTTCTTTGTAATTTCGATTCTACTCTTTATCTCCTTGAGAATAAGAGGTGTCAAGTCCTTATTTGCTGGTGGTATTATATTTGTATCATCGTCCGTAATTGCAGCAGGACAACCGCAGCTGCTATAATAACTGTCGCTCAACGCCAGCTTTTGTTTATTTTCAAAGATCCTAGCGCATTTACCGGGGCAGTTGGTCATCTGTGCTTTATTATCTTTCGAACCGCAATAATAATGCTCTATGCTTTTCTGCAGACTGTTATTTGCATCATCTGCATCAGTAGGTTCCTTAATCCGGCGGCGACTTTTTCCCGTGTAAACGCTTACTTTTTCTGGAGCAATATTTTTCTTATTTTTACTTTCTTTCAGCTGCAGCCGTGTTTTATTCTTTTCTTTGGCTTTCAATTTTAATTCCGTATCCAACTGTTGCAGTCTGTCGCGTAGTTTCTGAAAGTGGTTAGCGTTTTTGAATGGCTTCGTCGGCGACTGCTGTATTAACTTGGAGGGTTTATCTATTTGTTGGCATGCTGTACCAGCTGCTGCTGCTTCTGGCACCGTTGGGATATTTGTTTTACATTTATCAACTTTGCTCAACTTTTTGATTTTTGCATCAGACTGTGCCTTGCTCCGCTTCTGCTGCTGTACTTCGCGTTTATTCAACAGTAGCAACTCGTCTCTTTCCACTGATGATGTTTCTGCTGATGAGCACTTGCAAAACTGGTCAAAATGATCTGCGCGAATAAAGGCATCCTATATATTTTATTTGTTGCGATTAAAAAGCAGACGCGCGCAGGTTATACATACCTATAAGGTATAATACTAACCTGCTTTCCAAGGATCGGGTATTCCCTGCACTAAAGCCAGACCCTTGTGCTGGTTCCAGATGAGATCTGTGAGCCTCACGTACTTCACCGCCGCCATCAACTTGTGGGTATCAGCCGCTCGATTGCAGGCCATGCCATACTTCCAGGTGAGGTACTCTAACCACGGATTCGGAATACCGTTCTTCATCGGCAGTCTCCTGCTGCTGAGTTTATGACAAGGATCGTTTCTTTCGAAACAGCATCGACATGCGCTTAGTACCACGTACGGCAGAGCTTTCACGAGTCTCGGACGCGAGAAAGGACCCGGGACAATTGGTTTTATCAACTCTGCTCGTGTCTGCGCAGTCGCTGCTGCTACTGCTGATGTCCATTTAAATTTCCAGCCTTCGCCTTGGATGCAGGTGGCATTATTAGCTTGTTGATGAGCATACGACGTCTTGCAGCAACTCTTTTCACGGCTTTCAAAAGAGTTTTCTGCTTTGTAAATTAGTTTCGTTATTATTCATGTTAACCTCAAATGTTAATTGAAATTTTATATTATAGAGTTATGTAGCTAAATGGGTTTTTCAGCAACAGAAAATCGCATACTCACTTGTGCAAGTCTTGTAATGAATCATCTCTTCGACATACCAACTTTTTGTTTTATCAATTTGATGCAAGTTTTAGCGCGCAGTATATCATTATTATTATTTAGTTTGAAACATGTCTTTGTTTTCTTTTTTTACGTTAGAGCTATATACTGTAATAACTTATATATCAAAGGTAATGTAAAGACACTAAACTTGGATTTTCAAGATTTTTTTATTTCATAAATTATTTCGCCCATCTCCACGGATTTATGTTCACACACCTTTCTCTAATATATTTGCGAATACGCTCTGTCGTCCAACTATATATGCGTTATGTACTCGTTAAAAATTTGAAATGATAATAATTATCTCCCAATATATAGCGTTGCACATTTCGTCGCCAGTCCGCTGCACAGCCATCTTTCAGGCAAACGCTTTTTTTGTGCCTTCTTCTGTATCTTTCTATTATGTTCTCTATCTCTCTGCGTTGTCTTTCATCAAGACTTGATGTTTTATTCGTATCTAATATTAGCTAATTTACAAATAATTAAAAATGGAAGAAACGAATACGGGAATGTCTCCGTGAAAATTGGCTTGGCGCATTCCTAAATTTTTCATTTTTTTCATATTACGCGCTGCACGAGAGCAATATACAAAAATTTCAGTTATATAATATATTGCTTACATTACTATAGAGTGCATTTCGCTTGTATTAGTGGAGACAGATTGTATATTGGATACACCCAGAAAATGTTTATTCGAAAAATTTAGTGCCGCGCACGATGATGCAAATGAGGTGATATTATATGAAAATGAGCCAATTTATATTAGTATAGCGGTTTCCATAACTGCCCAGTCTTCAGGATTTGTAAATTATCAAGTTTATATTAATGTATACGAATAATTGAATGTAAAATGTATGCCAATAATTAAATCGAATCAGAATCAGAAAATTCCACCGGGTGAGACAAATTTTGGCTTTTTTGTTTGATTGATCGGCAGTTGTCAATGATTTGATACAATCGTTTTAGTATATATGTAATATGTATACGTATATACTTGAATGCCTGTTAAAAAACGCCTAGCTCGCGCCAGAGAATGATTTAAGATATCTCCTCGAAATAGTTATAGCATCGTTTGCTTCGTAAACTAGTGCGTGTCCTCCCTGTCGTTAGGATTCAGCATCAGCAACATGAAATCTTATTTTCACAGTTTCTCATTCGCTATCATAAATGAATAAGAGAAATAATAGAACCGCTATTCAGCTGGTGTCAGTTGTTTAATTTTTTTTTTCTTATACATGTATACATTTTTTCTGCAAAATTGTTTTTCACGGTCAACACTTGAAAGCTATTTATTTCAACAGTGAATGGCATATAATTAAATCAAGTTCTGGTAACTTTGTCCACAATTATATCATTCTGCTAGGCCAAGCAGTCGCGCGCCCTACTTCATTTTGCGCATCTTTTGAAAAGATAGATTTTAATTTCTGCTATAGGAGTGCGCATAGACTGGGGGATTAAACAAATTTCTCGAATAACGTATTTTATGAGTCGCTCTTGTATCCCTTTATTACTTTAATTAAATTCGTTATATACAGCACGGTGTAGTGAAATTATATTTTTAATCAATTGATCAAATTCATCATTCAAGTCTATGTAAATTCTAGTAAACGTTTATTCGCATTTTCATAGCATCATTTTTCTATGTGTCTTTAATATTCATAATCTTGATTATTTTACAAATTATTTAAATGCAAGCGTTTACTCGAATTTATTATAGAGGAGATTAGACGTGAAATGATGATATTTGTGCCAAATAATAAGACAATTAAATTTGTTAATTTTTCAAGTACCTTACCATGTATAACGCGCATGTATTTAAACACACTTGAGTTTACAATCACACTTGTGTGTTTCTCAATATAAAGCCTAATGATCATTTCTAGCAGAGGATGTACAACAATGAGCGAATCATGGCGAACGTTTACGAAAAATTTCGACAAACTGGAATAATATGTATCCATTTCGCAAACTCGGCAAGAGCATCATTTTTTAATATCTATATATGCTAGATATTCATGTTGATAATTCTCTTGTACTAAATTGTTCAACTAATTTTTGGTCGGAGTCACTGCAGCTGTAACATCCTTGCAGTCGGTTTTGCCTGCAGTGATGTCTGTAATGCAACCCTGCTCAGGCTCCGGCAGTTTCTTATTACTCGAGTTGGCGGCAGCCGAGTCGTCCGAGACGATTAAAAGGGGTAGGCCGCCGAGCACCATGCACGAGCCCATGAACAGGAAGCAGACATTGTAGCTGCCGGTCACGTCGCGCATAAATCCTAAAGGACACGTGTACGGATTAAAATTAACACTATAATTGCTATATAGTATAACAATAACAATAACAACAATAACAACAACAACAACAACAACAACAACAACAACAATAATAAAGTTAATAATATGAAATTGAAAGTACCCGCGAGTGGGGGTACGGTAATAGCACCGATACTCTGGAACATACGGACGAGACCGTAGCTTGATGATATTTTATCGGTGCCATACTGATCGGCGAGAAGCACAGGGACCAGCAGGAACCAGCAACCGAGGCAGAGGCCGTACATGCCTACACTGCAGGCGAGTACGTAAAAGGAATGAGCCAATGGGATTACCAGGACTGCGACACCAGCTCCGACGATGCTAGAGCGGCAGGAGCAGATACGAGAAAAAATAATTTTTCAGAAGAATTGTAAGTGATTTGTTTGTAGAATGCAAAAAGTATTTAACGCAACGCAATGAATTATCCCTGCCGATATATCCTTTCCTGCGATCAAAAAGTTGCAGATCGCTGAGCCAGCCTAGACCAAGTCTGCCACAGAGATCGAAGGCTGCCGATATAGCGACGAGATATCCAGCCTCAGATTTACTGTAGCTCCGGGCATTGACGTAGGCTGGCAGATAGTAGAGCATGTAGGGGCTGCCGGTAGACATGAGGGTGACCGAGAGGCACATCATGATGAAGCGAGTATCGCGCAACAGGCTCAGGTCAATGTAGCGCGTTAGTCGCTGGGGTAGCGACTCCTTCGAGGCAGACTGATCAGCGGTGAGACTGGGGTTGGGGAGCGCTATTGCGTCGCCGCCGCTGCAACTAGTACCAGGAGCACTAGTAGCAGACCTGTTGACATGGTATTTTTACAGTGTCCTCACTCTCTCTTTCTCTCTCTATTCATTTGTTTATTATTTTATTATTTTTTAAATATAAACGCGCATACCTTTGGGAGGAGCGCGACTTGTAGAAGCAGGTCGAGTCAGTCGACAGGTCCTCGACGCTATGAAGTATGCTCGAGCTGCGAATCTTGGAAATTGGCTTCATGCTGAGAGCTTGGCCCATGATGTCCTTCTCCTCCTCGCTATCTGTCAGCTCGATAGCCAGCTCTGCATCTCCAGTAGCATTGCGACAGGATTGCGACAAATATTATATATAGATAGGTATCGATGACGCAGTTACTGATGCACATGTACGATTGCGCTTGCAGCCGCCGATAGTAGCTGTAGCTATGCTCTCTAGTAGGTACTCACCGTTAACATGAGACTGATTCTGATGAAAGATCTCGTTGAGCATGTTATTTTTAGCCGTTTCATCGTGATGCTGGGCAAAGAGCATCTCAAGCTTCTGCCTCTTGACGGCGGTGCAGGGCTGCTCGTCCTGCTGTGCATCGGCGGTTGACAGCTCCAATTTAGGCTCGAGCACTGCGGGTGGCTCCATGGGATAGTTCATCTCGAGTGGTCTGTAGAGACTGGCGCTCGCACAGACGTGCAGCATGCAACCGCCGAGGATGAGAAGGGTGCCGTGAAAGCCGAAATTCGCTACCAAATACTCGATCAGCATCGGGAAGACGAAACTACCAGCTGCCGTGCCCGAGACGCAGATTCCATTGGCGAGGGCTCGGTGCTTGTCAAAGTACTGGGAGACCAGGATTATGCCGGGCGTCGTAGAAAGGCCACCGCCGATACCTTGCGTGTGTGCAGTGTGTGTGTGTGGGGTGTGTGTAAGTGTGCGTATGTGTGTGTGTGTGGTGTGTGTGTGCAAATTTAGAAACAATAAATATTTCTCTAAAAATCCATTAGCATACTATATTACATTTCGATCGCCATGGCGCGCGACTTACCGGTGAGAACGCCGAAAGTAAACAAGAGATGTATCAAACTGGTCGCGAAGAAACTGATAATGAGACCCAAGGAGCAAAAGAGACCCCCGACGAAAACTACCACTCTACAGCTGTACTTTTGGCTCAGCATGCTTGTCACAGGAGCTGGAATCAGATCTCGTAATTTTTATAAAGCTAGCCGACAATAGTATACCTAATAATAATAGGACAGCTTTGATCGATGACTCACCAAGCGCCAAGCAGAGACAGGAGAGAATCGCGGGTATCCAAGAAGCCACTGAGGCCGACGAGTCCGTGAACGTTTCCATGACCTCGACATAGAGCAACCCGTAAGACTTGACCAGTCCAGCAACCCAGAATTGCACAAAGAAGGCTCCAAACACCACAACCCAGCCATAGCCACCATCGAGGGGCTCGAAATTGAGCTTCTTGTGTCGTCGTCTTCGGCGCTTGGCTTCTTGGCGCTTGAGTTTAGCGGCCTGACTAGCTGAGCGACGCTGAGAAGGTTTGCCGAGCTCGCGGGACTTGGCGATGAGGGGCCGTGCGGTAAGCGACGAGATGGTCAGTAAGTTATCGTTGTCCTCGTCGTCCGCCAGGGTCTCGGGTGGGCTGAGGTGCGCAGGTGGCACTATCGGGCTCGAGGTTGCCAGCGTCGTCTGCACGACAAGCGAGGCTGGCCGGTACTCGGCCGCATGATGATGATGGTGCAGGTGATGCTGGTAATGGCTCTTTGGCGAATTGATCCCGTCAGCATTGCAGCAGACGTCGTAGACTGGCGCCGAGTGTATGGAGAAGAGCGAGCCCAGCTGATTGCAGCTGACGTGCTGGTTCATATTCTCATCGCGGATGACGGCCGGCCCGTCGCTGCTACTGCCGCCGCCGCCGCCGACCATCTCCTGGGACGATGCCTGTTGAATGATGTTTGACGCTGCAGCAGCAGGGCTGGCATTGCAACTGCCAACCGTCCGCTCGTCGATCGAGCGCTGCTGCAGCCTACCTTCGTACTCTTGTGACTGATTGTAAAAATTGTGCTGCTGCTGCTGCTGCTGATTGTTCCAGTTGAGGCTCCACTCGCGCGGTAACGACATTTTGTTGACAATCCGGCGGCGGACGAGCTGCAGGCTTTGTTCCAGATTCTCCTCTCGCGACAATGACTGCTGTTTTCCTTCTTACCACTACTACTCGCTGCAGAGCCTCCGGCGTGAGAACCGGGATACATTGGACTGTCTTTCTGGGTGCCTCGGGGCAGCTCTACTTGCGACAATAATTTATCCGCGGCAGCTCGTTGCTCCACTGCTGCAGCTGCTACTATTGGGTACTTCTTCTTTTTCTTCTTCTTCTTGATGCAGCCCTGATGCTTATTGCGCCTTTTAGCCAAACTTGCAGCCGCCGGAAGGAGGGGATGCTTTGCTGTAATAAAATTTATAAACGTCAGTTGGATATCGCACATCGAATTAATACACCTTGTATAAAGAGAAAATTTTCTAGACTTGTCATCGTGTATAACAATCAAAACAAAAACAAAACGCAATTAATCGACTCGAGTGATTTTTTTTCAACATATGCGATGTAACTTTTGCGCCATGTCAAACAATTTACCGCCCGTGGTCCGCGACTCCGATGTCTCCGATCAATGGCGCAACACTGTACTTGGCATCAAGGTATAGAGACTATACCCATATCCATAATATATCATATATCAGCCCTACGAGGAGTGAAGGTGAATATAATTATATAGATTAAGGAACGTGTATGTATATTTACAACGTTACACAACAGGGCTGCAGCCAACGCGTGTCTTTTTTAGTATAAAAAAAAATACACACAACTATAGAACTACTGAGACGGTGGACTTGAAGAGTAACGCAATAACACATCACACACAATAACACCCAGAATCAGGCCAGCTGACGACATGGCCTGCAACGGTATATACTGATGGAACATGCACCCCCCTGCATGCGATGAGATGGACAGTAGTGGACACACACTATATACGCGTATATGCATGGGCTATTGCTACCCTCTACGGCCCACACAACCGCGGATCAAACAGCTGCAGCCAGCGCCACTTACACACCCAGGAGAAAACTCGAAAAGGAGCTAGGACTATTTAACGATAAGTATATCAAGCTGATCAACTATACCTCGATGCTCATGCGAACAGATCCTGCAGTTTCATGAACCAGGCAATTGTCTCGACAACGACAATGCTGCACGGTGGTCCATGCAGAATGCGGATTTGTTCGCGAGAAACGACACTGCTTCTGTGTGCTGGGGTTGCTCGACACTCGCTGATGATGCGACTTGCGCCGTCGCAAGACTCGTCGCTTCCCTATATACTACCTACCTATAGTAGGTATAGGTATAGGTATACATGAAAGTCGAAAGAGTGGAGAAGTACCGCGCGCGCGCGAGTTATCAGCTATACATCCATAGTATATAGCTATTAGAGTGAGAGCCTGATGAGAGCAGTGTTCTTGTCTTTCTTGTACTCGTACATATATTGGAAACTTGTATGTATATATACACGTACACTCTCCAGTCCACACTCTATTCTATTCTGTCGCGTCAAGCGGTGGAAAGTTGGCCGCGATCGATAGCACCACCCAGTGCCCGATAATATATACATATATATCAGAAAGGCAAGAACGAGTTAGTCGGTTATTATAATTTGGAGCAAAAGGAAATTGTGTTTGAAGGGTTGATTCAAAGCGCTGTCTAAAACATTTATCCCTTTATTATCGCAGATCTATAGCATAATAATATATTATATAACCACAAATACACAATAGTCGAATATGCGCGATGCACATGCTCATATATAGATATATTTATAATTGCGATAGTGATCGATCGAACGACGCATTGCAAATTAATTAATTCTCTATCAAGAAGTCGATCGAGATTAATTGCGGTGTATCAGTCCTAGTTCCCCCGCCGGCATATAACGACACGACTTGGCACTTGTAGAGCGTTGCACCAATTAATAAAAAATGTTTACACCAAGAAATTTTGTGATTTCCTTCTAAAAGTAGAAATTCACTACAAGTTTTACCCCTTATAAAAGTGACGATTCACTCTTTTCAAAATGGTAAATCACAAAATTTCCATTTTTTTTGTGTCAAATTTTACTTGGTGAATTGGAGTACGTTTGATCACTCAAACCACCGAATATACTCCATGATTATAATAGTACATTACGATACTAGTGGCGTAAGTCGTACTTTACGGCACGGCGTATATAAGCGCCCGAGCCATGAAGAACGAGTTAAAACACGAGTATCGTACGATATTTTATAGCACTGACTAGCATAAATCCTCTGTCACGCCTATCCATGACATTAGCAGTCCATTCTGGCACCGTGAGCGTTTCGCATCGTGCTCGTTAGCGCACGAGCGTAGCGAGTGCGATAAGCACGGTGCCATAAAGGACTACTTACTGATACTGATGGACTGCTAATGCCACGGATAGGCGTGACAGAGGATTTATGCTAGTCAGTGCTATAAAATATCGTACGATACTCGTGTCATAACTCGTTCTTCATGGCACGGCGTTAAGCGCACTCGCTACGCTCGGGCGCTTATAAGTACACGCCGTGCCGTAAAGTACGACTTACGCCACTAGTATCGTAATGTACTAATTCTTCTCGAAAACACAAAATTAGGGGATTTGACGTTCTGTCTCCCGAAGCTTTTATTTATGGTGTACATACATCAAAGCGCACACATCTCTATATACGATGCGCATATGGAAAGATTTCATATCATCGTCCAGCATAGACTATACCCGGCTGAAAATAATCATATGATAAT
>UCQR01054421.1:7504-19812 GCA_900474235.1 Cecidostiba semifascia
AAAGCAAATAAAGAAAAAGTATATAATGTACAAACACAACAATCTAAAATACATATTTGGAATCGCCTAAATTTCACAGATAATTTTTCAATGACTTTTTACTTCAATCAAAATGACTACACGTTGAAAAGTATAGTTCTTACTTTTTCCGACTCATGCTCGATTTCGTTTTTCACATGAGCGCTGATGCAAGTGTGTTTACAAAGTTTACATTTCGTTAGATTATGTACATATCCATGAGTCTGTGTGTGGGTATATATAAATATGAAGCTGCCTTAAATATACAGGCTGCGCTATTAATATTTCATGGCCAACCTTGCAAATTTCTATACTCATTTGGATTCCGTTTAAATTTCAACAGCTGACGCGAATTTCAAATGCAACGATTTACTGTCGGTGTACTGAAAATGTGATGTCGAAAGAAACGCCCATAAGAGACAAACAAAAACATTACATCGTTGCAAGGAATATAATTTACAAATATTTTTATACAATCTATCTTAAAAGATACATCTTAACAAACTCTCTGACTAAGAATAGACCTTTATTCATAACATCATTATGTATTATCTGCTCTCACGTTTAATTATGTTAAATTCGCGGTTCTTGCTTGTCACCAGACTTATGCACATCTGTGTGCAGGAAGTATTTAAAAAAATTACTTTTAACTTGCACAGCCTCGAGTCAAGTTAATTGTTTTACTTTGTCCAAATGAATTTTCCTTACTCAGCATAGCTTTACACATATAACTGGGACTCGAAGGATTCTGATAATGTAAAACAGCAATCCAAACACAGCACAATGTATTTACAATTAATTCAGTGGCTCGCTGTTTTCGTTAACATTGATTAACGGATTATTGATGGGATCGTATGAAGGATCGCCGTCAGTTGCCATTCTACCTAACCACGAAAAGAGCATGATTATCATAACAAATAAAGCCATTCCTGCAATTATTAGAGTCGCATATCGTTTGTGTAATGATCCCGCGGTGTTTCTTCTACGCGCTGGAGTTCTCGTGATCAATTTCCACCACCTTAGGAACCATTCGATTGCCGATTTTCTTTGATATTTGTTTTCGTCATGATCAAAGGAAAAATCTTTTGGATCGTCGTAGGCCTCAAAAACTTTCCTTGGTGTAGGATTAGACATGGCCATATTTGACTCCATGTTAACGACAGAGTATGGAGGACCCAATTTCTGATTATTAACATGTACATTATTTGGAGTAGAAACAGATGGAGTAACTGTGCTACTTGTACGAGAAGTGGCTGCAGTTATGTGATTTTGATATACAGAAGACTGAGCATTTTCAGGCTCCACAACATTGCGACTGTGTTCTGGCTTTTCTTCGCTCTCATAGCTCAACTAAAAAGTAAAGAAACAAAACATACATATTATTTATATGTGATCAATTGATAAGATTTTAAAAAACTATTAATTTATATACCAGTGGTAGCCCTTGGGCAGATCTTGCCCAGTTCACTCCTGCAAGTTTTTCCCTCAGAACATCTGCTACTGGAGATACCAAATTTGGTTGTGGAATGATACGAACATTGCATGTTGGGCAAATATAGCTCCCTGGATTTTTCGATTCTGGCAAACTTCTGCAATGAGCATCAAGACACGCCCAGTGATAAACGTGGTAACAAGTTAGTCGACAACAATCTCTGCTGCTCAAACTTTCTTGGCAGAATGTACAAATTGGATTGCAATCACTGTCTTGAAGCCATTGCAAGTATGATTGAATCACGCACTAAAACATAAGGAGCTGATTAATATTGTAACTTGGCATAGTAATCAAACAAAAAATGATTGACTGATAAAGAGCGATTTATTACAATAATAAAACAATGAAAAGTTATCTTGAAAAAGAAGAGGAATGGTTATCAGTAATAAAACCAAGCAAACCAAGGTTATGTACAACCTTTGTAATAAAAAAATTGAAGGTAGGATACATGTATACAAAACTAACAAGTAGCTTGAAACATAAACAAAGTGATAGTAGCACAACGTTATCTTACTTTTGGATGATTCGTGACCATACAGTTCTCGCAAACGTTCACGCGATGCTCAAAACAGAATTGATTCGTGACTTTTCTCTTCGGACACTTGCACAGCCCCATTTTTCTTGCACTCGTAGCCGGCGTTCACTCCGCGATGTAGCAACAATTCTCGCGATTATCCCAGGTGAGCTGATAGACGGTTCGGAGGATGAAAAATCACTTTCCCGGTCTCACATGACAGCTCTTTTGTTTTCCGCTGCGGCGACCATCACCATACCTATTTTTTTGTTCCACAAGGCGTACTTATATTAGGTACAACGTATACTACGACAGTAGTGAGCATGAGTATATAGGAAATGACTATAGTACGTGTATAGGCGACTAGTGCGGCCACGTCGCCTGCTCGAATTTTTCGCCAAGATCCGATGGAAAGACCCAATCAGCTGAGCGGATTCATCGGGGCGATATTGTCGCGCAGTCGGTAACATTCCGTTTTTCATCAATTCTATTTGCAGATGAGCTCGTCGCGCAGTGTATTTATCTAAGTTGCTAATAGTCCGTTATTCATAGATGATTCTAAAAAAATTGTATATACGATAACGCGTGAGTTACAATGAGTTTGTTCTAATGGTACTTAGGAAACGCAAGTTTTCGTATTTGTAAAATAAAGAAGTCGCGGTGCGACGAACTAGTAATTGGAGGTTAGGTCTATCATAACCTTTCACGTCTATAACAATACTGCTCGTCTATATTTTCGAAAACAATTTGGAAAGCCGAACGTGCAGCTAACAATGGCGATTGCTCGTTTGTTTGCAAGTTTTAAAAGCAACATTTTATCAACGAACTTTCACAGAAGTATCTCACTGTCAGCTGCAAGAAACTTGAAAGAAAGTGAGTGATGCTCATGTGTTGTTGTTTCGTGTCCGTTTTTTATCATAAAAATATCACGTTTAAAATTTAGTTTTTTTATTTACCTTCTTTTATTGTTACATTCAATTTTATAATATGAAACGTTTTCTCTGGGATATTTCTTTACGTATTCTAAATGATTTGTATTTTCAGTAAGGGAATCAAAAGAGGGTAACACAATTATAATAGAAGGAGTTGATGTTCCTCACCCAAAAGAGCATCTGATGTTAAAAAGTAGCGAGAATGGAGCTTGCCCGATATGTTCTACAGGTGTTGATTTAAAACATACGGTTAGTTTTCACTTACAAGTTCAAATCAAATCTATTGAAAGGCTCTAATGATACAATTATTATTTTTATAGGATGTGCTTATTCTTCAACAATTTGTAAATAGTCAAGGTCGTATGTTACCTCGCAGAACCACTGGTTTATGTAAAATACAACAGAAGCGAGTGGGTATAATGGTTACAATGGCACAAAAAGCAGGTCAGTTTACAATATTAATAACAAGTATGTATGTAAAATCAACAAAGCATCATTAATCAAACTTCAGAATTGTTTAATTTTTTTTTTTTAGGTTTGATGCCTAATCTTGCACCACCAAACTCTAAAAAAGATCCAAAAAAGAGATATAAGTGGAAAGCTTTCAATACATACTATGACGAAACTACAATAAAACAAAATTATTATTAGTTTGATCATACTTATATTTTTTAATAAATCGTTGGGTTTTTCGTTACAATTATTGTCGTTATAAACATGACTTTACAATCTAAATCATTTCGAAATGTTTGAAAAACACACTGTAAAAATCAATACATAATTAAAGCGCGATATTAAGAATTATAACAATTTTAATAACTTAAGTATAACATGTAACGGGAAAAATCGAGCATAAGTATAAAAAAAACGTAATTACACATAAATTACGTCATATATTAGTACAGTTTCCCCCCGAATAGACATGAAACATCACTGGTCCGTTTTTCGTTTACATTAAAAACAAGCAAGGACCATCACAGTCGTGATATCGTTCTTTTTCAATTTGTTACGTGAATCAAAGATAGTCAAATTTCAAATGTACTTAAATCGTTAAGTACATTAAACCTGCGTGTCCATAAAACAGACGTTTAATCTAAGGCGAAACTTAAACTAAACATTCACGAGAAAAATTTGTACAAATTTAAGGAATGATCCGGAGATAGTTTTAAATAAAAAAATGTACTTACAAAATGTACGAAAGTTTTAACATAAAACGCAAAATTTGTACAAACTTGTTTCGTGATTCACATGAGGTGTAGCCAACTTCCAAAAGTACTTAAATCATTGAGCAGGCTGAAAAAGGTACGCGTACGTGACACGTGAGTTTAATGTAAGTCTAAACTTAAATTAAACTAATCAATCGGTTCGTCCACTAATTATTTACGACACAGCAGCCGTGTCATTTGCATCTTCATCTGCAGCATCTATAACGACTTTGCGCTTCTTGAGCGGACGTGTGTCGATTGAAGCAACTGGTTCTCTTGGAGCCGGAGCTGTAGGCTGTGATTCGGTTTTCTGTGGTGTTGCTACAGATTCGCTGGGATGTAACTTTCTTCTCAGAACCTGTTCGTTATAATAACGAGCCATCATCGATTTCTTCATAGCCGTTTCCATTGCTTCTCAAATCAAACTTTTCAAACGAGAAATTCGTTTGGCGATTGTGCTATCTATGTATAACGATATGTCAAAACTCGCGCGTATCGTTCTTTAAGATCGGAATCTGTAAACAGATATATATCTACTATTAACTATCCAGCGTGTAATAAACAGTTAAACAGTATATTTTAAGGAAAAAAATTGTTACCTTCACGATGGCTTTTTTCGATCGACGATCAGCCAAGCGAAACAATCGGACTTCTTCGGCAAAGTTGCAGTTCGATTTGTACCGATCGTCGTTACTGTACGAACACTTTGTCACACAAGTTAACTCGTAGAGTTTCTACAGGAGATGCAGATGTGCACTGTTTTGCACATCGAACTAGAATGCGCTTATACGGTGTATTAACGTCGTTATATACTATTCGACTAGCATGATACTTGGTGTTGGATAGGTTCACCATTGGCCGGCAACAGGTCAGGTAATAAAATCGGCGCCAGTCGCCTGGTGCCGAACCGGCGACAGTGGTTGGATTTCGGGAAACCCGACTAAAGGCGGGTAAGGTTTTATGATGGCTTTATTATGCTCTACACCCCCAAATTTATAAGTCATACTGATGACTGATAAATGCAGTCTAGACACAAGTCGCCAATGCCGTACTTTAAAGATATTGGTAATATTGGTTTATTATCGTCGGCCAAGAATTAAGGTATACTTATGAAACTATACATAATGGTATTATAATTAATAATGGTTTACAAAACAATAGTTTAAATTATCATATTACTTGTTCTTGCCTCTACAATTTGTAACATCTGAAATTAAAATTTTTGTATCATTTTTTTGTTCAAAAACCCTTTGAATACACACTATGGGGGTCAATATTTGATCATGGGCTTAAAAAAAATAGAATAATAATAATCAAAGGGGTAACCGGCGATACTTATTCAAATGTCTCGCGCTTCTTCCCACCACAGCTCCTTATTCACTGCGCACGTGCTTCCGGCCTCTGATGATACACTGCAGCAGACATCAGAGACAGGGTCGTCAGCGCAATGTTGTTATTATTGCGAAGAAAATATAATACAAACTCTAAAGATTAATATAAAAAATGATTTTTAAAAATGTTGTAAATACTTCTTTCTGTAAATTATTGAAACGAGCTTTACATCAGAACAAAAGTGCAGCCAAAGTAGCCAGTGAAAAATGCAGCGTCGAGAAAATACGAAACATCGGCATACTCGCTCACATAGACGCCGGTGGGTATATTATTTTATAATAATCACATAACTGTTTAATTTGACAGCAACTAATTAAGAAATATTTTTTGTACGTTAAATTTCGATTGAATGCATTGGCTATTAAATACGTTTTTAAGGTTAGGTCTAATCTCCTTTTTACGACCATTGATGTATTACACAATATATCGTCTCATAACAACCGATCATTTTTAAAAATGAAATGAAATGAATAATCGCTATTTTAGGAAAAACAACAACGACCGAGCGTATGCTGTATTATTCTGGAATCATAAGACAAATGGGTGAAGTCCATGATGGAAATACAGTGACAGATTTTATGGACCAAGAGCGTGAGAGAGGAATAACTATCTGTTCTGCAGCAGTAACATTCGACTGGAAAAACTATCGTTTTAACTTGATCGATACTCCAGGTCACATTGACTTTACTATGGGTGTTGAGCAAACATTAAGCGTACTGGACGGTGTTGTTATTGTTCTCGATGGAAGTGCCGGCGTAGAAGCTCAGACATGTACAGTATGGCGACAAGCCGACAGGTATAATTTACCTAGAATAGTTTATGTAAATAAAATGGACAGACCAGATGCAAATTTTGAGATGTGTTTGAAATCCATGGAATCAAAATTGGATATTGTCACACTGCCAGTACATATGCCTTTCAAAGATGAAAGTGGACTTGCTGGGATCATTGATGTTGTAACTCTTGAAAAAGTTATTTTTGACAAAAAATCTCAAGGGCGAAGTATAACAAAATCACAGCTCAAAGAAGAGAATTCCGATTTATTAGAAAAGGCTCTGGAAAAACGTAGGTTTTTGACTGACAAACTATCTGGGTTGGATGATGAATTGGCTAATGTTGTTATTGAGCAGGACTCATTGGATAACGTTACATCTCAAGCTTTAGTTGATTCTTTGCGCAGGACAACAATATCTCTAAAGGGTGTACCAGTACTTTTAGGCAGCTCTTATAAAAATGTTGGAGTTCAATCTTTGATGGATAGTGTAATATTGTATTTGCCTACTCCAGACTCTAATCACTTTACAAAATTATACAAAGGTTTTGATAATCATCTTTCTGCTAGAGTATTTAAAATTATTCATGATAAGCAAATGGGGCCTATTACTTTTTTCCGTGTCTACACGGGGACTCTGAAGAAAGATCAGAAAATATATAACGTTCAGAGAGATCAAACTGAACGTAGTGGAAAATTGTATGCTGCTTATGCTGATGATTATGACGAAATTTCAGAAATTGGGCAAGGAAATATTGGTGCTCTAACAGGTCTTAAATATACAGTAACTGGTGATTTGTTAACAAACAATGCTTCTACTGCAGCTCAGGCAAAAAAGTATATGGAAAAGAAAACATCATTTAGTTCTGAAGAAATCGACAAGCTATTCTCAGTTGGCACAAATGTACCAGATCCTGTTTTTTTCTGCTCTATAGAACCACCATCCTTATCTTCTATTTCTGCTTTGGAAGCAGCTCTTGAGGAATTAGAAAAAGAAGATCCTAGTTTGAGAGTTAGTCAAGATACTAACACTGATCAAATAATCTTGGCGGGTATGGGTGAGCTCCATATTGACATAATCAAAGAACGGATTCGTAGAGAATACAAAATTGATGTATCACTAGGAGAGCTCCAAATTGCATATAAGGAAACTATAGAAAAGACAGTAAAAGATACATATGTGATCCAACATGAGATTAATAAATCAAAGCATGAAGTTTCGATAACTCTTTCATTGATACCCAATTATAATGGAAAGAAGCAATTACTTCTGGATACCTCGCGTGATAGTACATCAAATTTATCAACTGTAACAGAAAAAACTATGAAAGCTATTACTAAAGGTGTATCGTCAGCTTTCTTCAATGGACCAAAACTGGGCTGTCCAATTGTGAATGTTGCAGTAAAATTGCATTTTCTAGAAATCAAACGTGGAACTTCTGAATCAATTATATCTGCTACAGTTTCTCAATGCATTAAAAAGGTAAGATCAACAAAAGTAATAAATAACATTTTCTTTTTTTATTTTACAAACATAAATTTACAATTTCGTCTGATTATTTGAATTTTTAGATATGATGGGTTTTGATAGCTTTTTCACTAGTTTTTGCACTTGTTTTTCTTTCAAGTGGCACGGGATATCTATACTTATGAATTTTGTAAACAGAATGTTTGTCTTCATGTTTAAGACTCTTTGATTCCTGTACTTGACCTTTTCTATCAACTTTTTCTTCAAAAGCTAACTTATTAAACAAAGAACTTTCACGTAAAAAATTGCTCTTTATTTCATTAAAATCCACTAGACTTGAATCTGAGCTTTTAACATTTTTTATATGAGAGCTTTTAATATTGTCAGGTATAACATAAGGTTTGATCTTAGCTTTTTTTTTAAAGTCAAGATAATCTTTCACTGACTTCACAGACTGTTTGGAGAAAAACTCTTCTATTATTTTATCAGATTTGGCTTGTAAATTTTTCAAAAATAATTTGTTCAGTCCAAGACCAGTGATTAAGGAATTATCTTTTGTCGCAGTAGGCTTGCCAGTTGTCTTTTTAGTTTGTGTTGCTCTTTCAACTTCCTTGATTCCCCATTTCAACATATAAAAGTCTAAGAAACCTTGATACAGACTTAAGGGCATTTCATCATCTTCATAATGCCTATCAATGAAGTATATCCTACGAATGCGACAGCCTGCACATATTTTCAGTCTGCATACTGCTTGAAATTGGGCTTCAAAAATTTTTGACAAATGGCAAAGGTCTATTTCAAATTTATTCCATCCTGGCTCCAGAAAGAGTTGCATCCTTGGTGGTGATAATTTAGAAGTCTTTGCAGATTTAGCAGAACTTTTTTTTGTTTCCACATTTGAAAAGTTTATAAGATGTCTTATATTATCTTTGTCTACCATTTGCAGTTGAAAAGAGCACTGTGCGCTTACACTTTTTAATACAATTACGAGAAAGGGTAATTTGATATTGAGAATTTGGTTTGAATTAGGTGGAGACATAATCCATGTTTTTTGACAGTTTGAGTCTTCGACATCTTGTATTTCCAAAACCTATAAACGATATCTTTGCATGTATTTAAAACTTTCATTAGCAAAATATGCTTATTTGAGTAATCTATAGTAACCTACATTTTCATTCAATTCTTCGTCTAGTACTTTTTTAATAGATCCTGTTCTGGATTTCTGCTTGCTCCAGTATTCCAAAGGTTTATTACTGGTGCTGTACAAAAGTGATAAATATCCACCTTGCATTAGTTAGCTTTTTACAAATTTTTTAATTTACACAACATTTCTTGTTAATTTTGTCTTGAACCTAATTTGAATTTAGAGAGATGACAGTTTTAAAATAATTTCAAATTCTGATATTCAACTGTTAGTGAATAAGTTTACAACTTCAGAAAATTCCAATAATAATAGTTTGATTATTGTGTAAAAAAAAAGCTTTATTTCGAATTTCACTTACAGCTAATGGAGAATAGTGGATCGGTGTTATTGGAGCCAATTATGAATCTGGAAGTAGTGACATCAGAAGAATACTCTTCAAGTGTAATAGGAGATTTGAACAGACGAAGAGCAGAAATAAAATCTTTAGATATCAGAGGTCACAACAAAATAATTTCTTGTACAATTCCACTATCCGAATTGTTGGGATACTCAACACAATTAAGGATAATTTCCTCTGGGCATGCTACATTTACAATGGAGTTTAGTCATTATCAACCAATGAACGAATTTGACGAGCGCGATGCCATTAAAAGAATAACAGGTTTTTAATTAATAAAATCAGATTTGTAATTATAATTGTAAATATGTAAGTACTAGAGAAAGAAAACAATAAAAATACACGAGTTTCGACTTTCGCGCTCGAATTTGGAAATATGTCGTATGATGATTTTGAATAAAAATATCTGGATGTTTTGTTGCATCCGCAATAACATGATAAGTATATCTATAGGTATATTATTCGGCGTATGTATGTACATTATATAAAAAAGTGAAGAAGGGGAGCGGAGTGCGCTGCAGTCTGCACTGTCTGCAGTTGTCTTTGGCGCGCTTATTTTTTATTCGTCAGTGAGAAGTTGAGCGTCTTGACGCAACGGGGCGTTGGAGCTGGATTCGTTATGATTTGAAAAAGACGTTATCCCCTCGACAGGACTTGACCAGCACACTATACATGCATCAACAGCTGAACAGCAGAATGAGGGAAGACCGTCGGATCGGAGCATCGATAGTAATAGTAAATGATTCGAAAACGCGGTAAATCTTGCGGTGTTTGGACCGGCTGATTTCGTACGGGGTGTGCGTCGGGAATATTATAGTGACAGTTTGTAATTTAACTTCGTACTTACGCATTGTTTATTCTTTTTGCACCGAACGGAGCCTTGTTATTGCACTGCTGATATACTGTGTTACGAATTTGTACATACAGTAACGTTTGGCATTTACTTGGCTTCAGATCCATTTCGATTTTATAATTATAACCCTCACGTAAGGATCTCTCATGTGAGTAAAGTGTACTTTATTAATGAACATTCATTGAATATATTACGAAACCACTGTTTGTGTTTTTAAGACTCTTCTATCATGGATAAGAAGACAGTGATTCAGATGTTACAAACTGACTTTCTTCGCATTCATAAAGAGTCAGAAGAAATTTCAAAGGCCATGCAGGATATGAAGCAGGAAGTGCTGGATTATATAAATGCTTTACTTGCACAAATAACATCAACAGGCACAGCTTCTCTACTTGCCAAGACACCAAAAGTTTCCAAGAAAAGAACTACCAGAATTAAAGCTATTCCAGAAAATAACGAAATGGAAATATCTGATGATGGCAACAGTATGTGTAATTCAACAAGCACCAGATCTTCTCGACTGAATAGTATAGCTTTAGAAACATCAGAAATTACATCTGGCAGATCGAAAAGAGGGGCATCCATTAAAGCAGCAGACATAATTAAGAAACAACAAACAGTATCATTAAATGCAAAACTAAGAAGACCATTTAATGAAGAAAGTGACTTGCTACCAGCAGATAAGGTTTGTATTGTTAATACACATATTGATTTTTACTCCTTCATTTACATTATCAATAATCAATGTTTGTTTTATGAAGATTATCAAGGAAAGTCGCTCCAAGAGACCAAAAGATTTAAATAGTTCAGAAGATGAAGATACAAGACCAGCAAAACAAAGCAAGATTTCAAAAAAAAAGACTCAGTCCAAAGTTAAGGAAGAGACCCATTATGTGATTGAAGATTCCTTACGAGTGTCTAAAGGAAATGAAACTCACAATCAAGGGAAACAAACGAGAGCTTCAGTCAAACGTAAACTTGATGACGATAATGAAGATGTTAATGCAACCTTAACATCTGAACAGTCAACCAGACAAAACTCATTGACTAATGATGGACCATCTGCTAAAAAAGCTAATTACTCAAAGTTATCTCCAGAAAAGCAAAGCACAGGTAGAGAGAAAACGATTTCCATAGAAAATAAAAAGTCAACAACAAAAAACACTAGGTCATCTTCATTGATTACTGCAGAGAGCTCAAAAAAAGTTAATAATATTATTAATGAGACATTGGACATGAGTAATGTTAATGAGACAATAGCTTCAATGTACGAAGATGCAATTTGTAAACCTATTCCAATTATGAACTCAACAATGAATCCAAACAGTACAGTAACATTGGACAAGATTATAAATAATGTAACTGTTTCACTTGAACGCTTGTCAAGTAAAAAAGTATTCAATGAGACTGTAACTATCAAAAAAACTTCATTGAAAGATCCTCTCTTACATGCGAACAATACTATAAAAGATATAATAGAGACAAAGGCCACTGTGGATAAACCAACAGTATCATCTGCTAAAGCAAAACAAGAATCTAAAATTCCCACAATTTTAAAATCTCAAAGAGATGAAAAAATAGGAAAGTTCAATGACCTTATCACAGATGATGAATCATCGCCTGAAAGAAAAGAATACAGAGTTGAGAAAGCAAAAATATCAAAGCAACAGAAGCGAGTAACAAGATCTAATACTTCTATAACAAGTGAAGAAGATGAAGTTCAACGTACTCCAGTAAGAATAAATAAAAATTTGAATAACAAAGATTTAAAAGTATCCACCTTGAAATCTGCTTACAAACAAGCAGCTTTATTTAGCCCATATGCCAAAGATTCTGTCAAAAAGAGAGTAGAAGCTTTTGAACAAGTTACTGTCAGTCCACAGCAATCAGAAACAGTAACAAGAGTCACAAGAACAAAAACGCGTGCTCTGGCTGCCGCAACTTTTACAGAACCACCTGCTTTAACTATGACTCAAAAACTAGCCAGAAAATCATTGGCTAAGGCTAAAAAAATTTCTCTTGCAAAACATGCAAAAGATAACGATGATACAAAAGAGGTAAGTAAATTTAATACAAAGTGATTATTCGCACCAAGATTCACGTAATTACATGACTCTACGT
>UCQR01054436.1:3015-14446 GCA_900474235.1 Cecidostiba semifascia
ATAAAAGTATGGTAATAATGCATAGTTATAAACTTGTCGACGCGCGCGATATATATGTATAAAAGAATGGTTTCGCGTCATGGAGGAAATTCCGTTTTTCCTCTTTTTATCTCGCCTTTGTGTGTGTGTATATATACGCCTCGATGGAATATCCTGAGAATCTTGATAAGTAAACGCCCCCTTTTTTCCGACTCGACGAGAGGACATAACAATGCAAACTGCAGAAACACACGCAAAAATGTTGCGGCGACGTAGGAGATGAATGAGATGCAGGCGTGAATTTACTTTTGAAATTATTTTTCTGGATTAGCCAAGTCAACAGGGCTATGCGTGGGATTTGTTATTCAAACGCCGTTTAATTCTGGGCTGTGTTTTTTTTCAGCTTAGTTGTCATTTAAGTTTCGAAACTGCCATTAAATTCGAGCATATACCTTGTAAATCGATTGGTAATTGTTGGAAAAGCGTTTCGAATCATTAATCGGACAATTCGCTGTTGAAAATACGCGTTATAAAATGAAAAAGCTTTAATTTCAAAAGCTCCTATATACAATCGAGTATTTCCTTTTTTAAACGAATGACTCTTCAATTCAAAAACGCATAAAACCATCGTGACATTCCCTCTGGCTATGGTAACCACCAAATCACCCCCTAAAAGAACCACAAAAGCCAACAGTGTCCGCTACACCACATCCTCCACATCCTCCACATCCTCACCACGTCAACTCAGCGAATTCGAAATATACACAACTACCGAGTGTTATGTGGACGCAGTTTCGCAGGTGCGAAACTGCGTCCACCGCGCTCATCTTGCGGCGATAAATGCCGTCCATTAGCGGGCATTCCTCCTTTATACACGTATACGCTGCATACACGCAATTCACGGAGCTTTTTTTTACAGAGACCAACACCCAAATGGCCGTGTTTGCGGTGCAAGCTCGCTGACGTTATTGTTTAATGCGCAGCTCGCCGTGAAATTCATTGCTTTGTTCTATTCTTTTTTTTTCCCCGAGAGCGCCTGTGTGTAAACGTATATAGCGCGCACGTTCTCGAAAGCGAGCTTAATCCGATTGCTCGCGTGAGAGCTTTTTTTTTGAAAATTTTCGCAGCTCTCATTTCACAAGGGGGAGAAGAATAAGTATCGGTACGGGTGCAATAAAAGTTGGCGAGTATAAAGGAATGTCGCGCGAGAAAATCACGGATATGGGGATGAAAGTTATACATATATATACGGGCGAGTATACGTAGAGAGTCTTGTAAATTTATAGTTTGACTCGCCGCAGGGAATCGCGTTTATGCGCGGTTGGATTTTTCGCGGGGGTCAGAGGTATGGGTATATTATAGAAGTAGGATTTCGAAGTGGATTTTCTATAATATAAAGCAAAGTTTTTGAGGAATTTCTGCGAATGGGTAATATGACATTTGATATGGAGAGAAGACGTGTATAGCTTGGCGAATGTTTGATGAGGAAAAGTTTGGAGAAGTCGTAAATCTCTGGATGAAAGTTACCGAATCAGCTATCACTATATAATCGGAAATCCTATATGTTTTATTGAAAAGAAAGTTGTAGATGCAGTTCTGGTGATGATAGCGTGGATATATGTTACGATCCGTTGTGCGCAAGTAAAAATCAATATATACACTGATATTTTTCAATTATTATTTGGATATATAGTCGTGATGGCCATTTAAATAATCGTTTATTAAAATATACAATAAGTTAAATCATGCGTGTGACAGAATAATTTCAATAAATTACGTATAATAATAAGTCGATGAAATCCCGGATATTAATAACTTATGTATAACATCTACGCAAAGATAATACCCCCATATACAATGATAATAACATCGAAAAGAGAAAAGTGGATCGCTGAAAAGTGAAGAATCCGCTTATATTATTCTCGCAATATTACATATCCTTTGACAAATTCCCAGCCAGATTAAATCAACTTACAAGTATACACTACACATTTAATTATTTTCCACCTTCACATCGTATTACAAAATACCCTCCTTTCATCCAATGAAATAATGCCGCACACCACTACACAACGCTCTCAGCATAAAAACAAAAAGCTTCAATTAAACGCGTTCTCTACCGTCGTCGGGTCAATCCTCACGAGTATATACACACTCGGGAAATAAAATTTACAGTAACGACCGACACCCGGCGAAACATCGTCCAGCAGCACTTCTCTGAATCACTGCGTAGAGTGTGTGTGCACATCGTAGTCGTCGTCGTCTGTGCCAACAATAAGCCAGTGAATCATTTTTTCAATCTCGAGCTTTCTCTCTCTCTCTCTTTATACGACGCGCGAAATCAACAAGCCATTTTTCTTATACGTATATACGAGTCTATGTATTACAGGACGAGTCGCGATAAATTGTGCGTGCATATCCCCGCGCGAGATATAAATTCTCGCGCGAAAAGCTCGCGCGCGATTGCCCGACTTTCGAATCGCTCGAGAGATGCTCTGATGTCTCTGCGGGAATCGTGTATAACACGTATTTCCTGGGATTTGATGCGCTTGTTTTTTATAGGACTATACTGTATACTGTTTTCGTTCTACAGTTGCAGCAGAATATGCATGTTTTTTTTTGTTGGGAAAATCGATAATAATCACAGAAATTTTTTTCTAGATATTAATTATACAGAATATATTACGAATGTATCGGAAACCAATACATTTGGCGAAAAACTCAACAAATTTTTCCTCGATTTCCTCATCAAGTTCGATAAAAATCATCTTCTTCATACACTCCACAAAAGACGAGTCCTGATGTGTCTATAATTAACAATCACAGTAAAGCACATCAGTAAGCCGAATCTCTGATTTATGCATTAGCGATTAGCCAGTGTGCTCGAGTAACGTGCGTATTAGACAGGAGTACGAAATTTCGCCGGCAAAGCGCGGGGAATTCCGTTGTTATTCGAGGCACGCGTCGGGATTTTGTGGAGAGTAGGTGTAAATGAAGCTGTCGCTCGGCGAATTGATTATATTGTTCGCCGGGCTGTTTGTGCACTTCGTGATTTTGCGAACACGAGCTTATTTCGGGGTATATGCGTGAGTGTGTGTAGGGGAAAGAATCGGGAAGTGGTTTTGGAGCGTAGGATGATTTGATGATGTTTGAGCTCTTGTGAATGTAACGTTGTTTGGGATTATTACTGTTAGTGATGGTGGATTATAATTGTGTAGCTTGTAAAGCTTTTCTTTCTTTCTTTCTTGCTTTTTTTGAAGATATGCACTTTTTGATGTTATTCTTTTAGACAAATATAATAATAACGGGAAATGTTTTATAGAATTACGGATGTTTTTGTACATTCACGGTAAAACAATTCGTATAAGTTTTTCAGAATGCATAATTGAGATTATAATCATTCTGTAATTTCTCCCGGCACTTTATCAAAATTCTCACAAAAGTCCTCAACCTTCGAAATTCCGAAATTTCATTTCAACTCCCACTCGAATTCTCCATCGTATCTCTTACAAAAAAAAAACGAAATTAATAACAGTATATTTCCAGCCATACAGCCGCATATACACTAAAATCCAACGACCTATAACCCCTCGCCGACAGCAGCAAATCGCCAAAGTTTTTATCACAAAACAAACACTTGGTCTCGGCGCGAATAGGAAATCCCGCAATAGCAAACTTGCCCGCACAAGATATCAAGCGTCGTTGTGCGGCGATCTCTCGGCACAGCAAAGCACAAATCCTCGGAAGAAGCGTATACACGGCGATTAATTCGAGAGAGAAACGGGCCTCGCGAACTAATTGAACTTTCGAAATAATTAAGGGCCGAGGTGTGGAGGAGCCGCTACCGCTCAAGTCTATCGAACAAACTTGAACTGCGCCGTGGGGCCAAACTTTATCCGAATGACTCTCTCTCTCTCTCTCTACGGCTGCAATTCTAAGCCATTTATACGAATGTAAACTAGCCGAGCGTGTGCGATAAAAGCCGGTGTTTTCCTTTCTTTGATGCCGCGGCTAATCCGACGAGGATAATTTGCGGCCCGAGAGTGGTATATTAGTCTACTGCGTGAGAAAGAGATGTGAAATATGCTGGAGCGAGTTTTTTAAATGGAGGATTGAAATGCTGGAGTATACCTATTATGAGGGGTGTGTTTTTTCGCGCCGTTGTGGAATTGAAGTCGAGGTTTAAATTTCTCGAAAGATTAACATTTGAGTATCATATTGTTGGAAATATTTGTTGTGCTTCTATTTAATTTAATTACGCGAGTGTACTATTATATCAGTATATTTAAATTCCAAAATATTTTTCTCTTACAATTTCAAACACACCGAGATGGAAATGTTACTTTGTAGTATAAATTCCTTGTATATATACGCAGCTTCATATGCTTTTTTCAAAGACTAATAAAACGCTCACTACATCATGAATCTCTCTTCATCAGTATAACATCATAAAATCCTCCAGCACACGTTATTTACTCTTTCATCGCAAAAGCCAACTCATCACAATTGAACCACAATGGCTAAACTTCAACCGCATACTCACTCGTGCGAATATCATTACTCAAGCTGCAACAATGAAAAATTCTCAAAGCCATATTATATGTATAGTGCGTTTATAAAGAGCTTTTCTTTTACATTCCCGGCCTAGCTGCGCATCAGAGACGTTCCAGGAAAGTATATACAGTCGAAAACCAAAGGGCTACTAGAACACAAGTATAGTAGGGAGAGAAAAAAAGGGATAAAAACGAGTATATACCTATACCTCTACAGCGCGATTATTACGTGTTAATTAAAATTTTCCTTTACCTCGTATCCCGTGGGCTTTGTTCTCGCGCAGTTTTGTTCCTCCGTTTTCCACACGGTGTGTGGTATAGGGGCAAAATAGAGTAAAAAAAAATAAAAAATTAAAGAGAGAGATATAAAGGCTCGGCGGAAAAGAGCAAAGAAGAACACGCGCGCGTTTTGAAATCGCTTCCGACTGGAATATTACGTTCGCTTCGTTAGAGAGCTGCTGCTGCTGCTGCACAGTAGCGCTCACGTGCAATTTTCATTGTTATACTCGAGCGCTATATAACTGTAGGTGCATTTTTTTTTCCTCCGGTATATGCGCATTTATGCGGATTTTCGGGATGCTTGATTTTTCGATTATATCGTCGTATATACTCTCTCTCTCTCTCGGTATAGATATGCGTTTGACCGCAAAATTTCACTGCGTATATCGAGAACGCGCACACACGAAAAGGTATATATCGATTATTTGCTTTTTGCGCTCGATTTATTAGTTTCATCGGTGCAGCGCGACGAGATATACATTTATAATGTTTTATTCAGCCTGAAAATTTCGTGATGCATATATCTCTCGCTCGTAGACCTGCGGATTTGCATATTTTTCATTTAACTCTCTCGGCGAGTCCATTGAAGAATCGTCAAAGTTGTATGAGTCGCCGTGGCTGAGGTTGACTAAAACAATCTCATCCTACTCTCTCATCTTGACGCGTGTATATTCACCGGAAACTTTTCTAGTCACTTCCCGACGAACAACATACATATATCTCTCTCGTGGCGACACAGCGCTAAAAACAAAATTGCCTGGAATACGAAATTTTAATTAAACTTTGACAAAAGAAAAATTCAATTCTCTTCTCGAAATTAACTACTGCAGTCTCGTGGAGGAGGAGGAGTAAAGCTTCGGTTTGTGTTATTTCACGACGAGAGATGCCGGAGGAGGTAGTAGTCGCGTCTGGAACTGCACGGAAAGAAAAAGTTGCGCCGGGAAAGGATGGAATTTTCGGAGTAGTATAGCTCGCAAACTGTTGTATCTAATTGTTGTTGTATAATATATACTTTTAAAAAGAAGGTACACAGCTGATGTATAATATATTTAATGAAACGGTGATGCGCACTTTGATCATTGGTATATCGAGTATCAAAAGCGAGCTTTTCGATATACTTCGGAGAGTTATAATGTGTTCTCGGTAATGTAGTTTGCAGTAAATATCGGGGATTAATGCACTTAAGTATACATTGAAAATTTGTTTGTATATATTGTTCAGCTGACGCAAGAGCTATTGTGTACCGTGGCTTTCAATGCCGGTAATGGTATTAAAACGTAAACAAATTAGTATTCCATCAGAAGATTTCTATACAGTATATACTGTGTGATACGTTTCAAATTTAAAAAAAATATCTCGTTACGTCACGATAAATAATACAGAGTCACCTCTTGCACTCCATGCCAACAATTCGCCATCATCCGTAACGAAGAGCGACTAAACCGGGCCAAGACAAAGTATTTTCTCGTACGAGCCTCTCGGCGCGTCTTACCTCGCATAATTACCCTCCTAAGGACTACTCATCCGTCGGCTCGCGTGCCGCTAACGACATTACAATTGCGCTGACGCGTCTCTCTACGTGTGTATATATGCACATATATATGTAGATAGTATACAGTCAAGAGGAAAAGGTCACTAGCCCTGATTTTGCAGCCGTGTGTGTCGTAAAATAAAAAAAAAGCTCGAGTGTGCATACGCTTGCAAGCCTTGTCGTATGGCTTAATCTAAAATTGAACGCGATGGTGGAGGACAGTTTACGGGGCATCAGGTTTATATACCGTCTTCTTCTTCTTCTTCTTCTTTTTTTGCCGGTCGTCGGCGATTTTGGCTTATATGACCGTTTTTATTTTTCGAGATTTTTTTTCTTATCTATACGACTTCCGTTATATAACTATATATTACGTTATACCGTGTAGTAGACGCTTGGTTTATTTTACAAAAGCTCGATCCAAGAAGTTCTACACTCGAGCGACTCGAAATTCCTCGCCTCCTTTACATCGTGTCTCATTCACTCTCGGAAAAGCTCTCGGCGTATTTATTCGACTCCTCTCTTTCGCTCTTGTAATACTCTTCGCCTGGGTGTACTATATAGTCTTGATGGCAAAAGGGCAGAAAACAGGAGCCGCTATTTCTCTCCGAGTCCTCGAGGGTTGAAAATCGAAGTGGAAATTCTTCTCAGTTCTCCCGCTCAGCTCGAGTGCTGAAAATCGCTTTTTATGTAAAGAGATTACATCAGTGTATAGGACATTGCGTCGTATAGTCTATTTGTCGAATCGCTTTTCTCTCGGCTTCTCTCATTCTCTTCACTCGACAGAGAGAAATTATATATACAACAGGGCGAGAATGAGTTTTACTCGCGAAGATCATCTTTGTTCGCGTCCAGTATACAATAGTGTATATTTTTATTCGGATGCGTCATTCCAAAAGTTATACGTATATTGAATGTGCTCTTCGACACTTTGGTGTCGGTTATATACTTTATATAAGTCAATTTGCACAACGGCAGGAACTTTCGATAAACTGATGGTCTTCATCGTGAAGATTAGTATACATAACGTCCTTATGCTTCAGCTGTATATTCCAGGAAAAGTTTTCCAGGTCGACGTCGATTCGATATAACTGCCGCCGCGCGGAGGAAAAACTCTTGGATATTGGCTTGGGCCTATACGGAATTGGATTACTATACAGCCGTCAGCGGTGAATGAAACAAAAAAAAAGGGGGAAAAAAACGGGAAAATTCAGAGAACCGTCAAGCTATAAGAAAGAGGGGAGAGAGAGAGAGAGAGAGCGGTGGAAGCCGAAAAATCGAGTTAGCTGCAGTAGTAGTAGAGCAATGCTGAAATCACCGTTGGAGAAAAACGTGCAATAGTCGAGAGGTAAAATCCCGTTTGATGCGTCGCTGTATACAGAGGATTTCTCTGTAGTATATACGTATATATGTATACATCACGGACTAAGCATGAGCTTTCGGGGAGAACAGTATTTGATTGTCCGTGTTGTGTTAGGGAAGCGTCTCAGAAACGTTGTTTTGCTAGCGTGATTGTTCTACGTACTGCTTGGATGGAAGAATATATAGTGTATTAGTTGCTATATACTTTGCTCGTTGATGAATAGAGCTGATGGATCCTGGAGTATTATGTTCGTAACTAATTGATAATCTCTGTGTGATCCGATAATGTGATCAAACCTATAGTTCTATACTAGATTCTGCATTAATGAACGCAGCGATGTAGCAATTTGATGCAAGATCGTTAAAATTAATTTTGTTTATCCAAGCGTTTCGACTAAGGTATTACGGTATATATAGATAGGAATTTTCAAGCACGAAAGTTTCTCTTAAATTATGCTGACGCTAAAACTGCTCTGTGAAATTACATCACTTTTGGTTAGCCTTTTTGAAGAACTTCAATTTAGTCCTGTAAGAAGTTTAGTAGACAACGTCAAAAGAGTTTATATAACAATGTCTACTTTTAGAGAGGACGATCATGTTTCGTTAACATTATAGAGAGTAGAGAGTCTTCGTTAAAGGCGAGCTTTTAACTTCGTCTCAGTCTTTGTAATATTTTAACAGCAATAATTGTTGTGTATTATAATTGCAGATCGATTGCAAAGCTATATACGTATATAACGTTCGCAGTTATAATTTCACAATTATCAGGTTGTTGTAATGATAAACAACGAAAAAAAAGTTTATTCAGTAGTTGATTTCAAAAACATTTTTCCACGCTCGAATAACCTTTATTACGATCCAACGTAAAAAGCGTATAAAACTCAAAGCACCCAATCAGCAAAAGTGTAATTACTTCCTCTCTCTTTCTCTCACCGCACAATGCAAATAGCGTATTAAACATCTCAACACGCAAAGATGCGCAGGAATAGCTAATCAAAAAGCAATTCCTCCAAGTCGTTCATTCTCTCCGCGAGCTTAAATATGCATTGCCCCTGCGCGGAACGAATGAACTTTCAAATTATTCTTCAAGTCTTTCTCTTTTATTCTCTCTCTCTCTCTCTATACATACAGCAGAGAGCAAATCTTTCGATTCAACCTCTACATAGCGTGTGTTTGCGGAGCTTCCTTTTCATCAAAAGGATCCTCTGCACTCGTAATATGCATTTTTCAAAAAGCTCAGTGTGCCGTACCCATGCGAGCTATATAGGCTTATTGCTCCAAAGGTCAGCGATTCGAGGTCATGAATATAGTAAGCAAAGCAACGGAGACGGAGCATTAAATTTAAAATGAGATTTGCCCGCGACTAATACGTCCGGCAAATTTCAAGACAAATTCCAAGGACAAAGCTTGAATTTACCGAGAGAGTTTACGAGGGCTGTGTGTTGGAGATCTCACAGGTATACCGATAAGCTTTTGCCTGATGCGGGATACGTAACGATGACAGTTTCTATTTGCAAGCTTTCGCGAAAGCTTGATGAGGATATGGCAAAATCAAAAGTTTTTTCATTCATCCGGCATCAGGATATTTGTTTTTACACGAAACTTTTGTAGTTACACGTCAGTTTTACGAAAAATTTCAAAACACCGGAGTGCGTAACTCTCGTCTCACAGTTGGGCGGCTGAAACACGAAAACGAGCTGATGGAATTTCGAAAATCCAGCATCAGCTTGGAAAAAAGGGCAAAAACGCGTAATCCTCTCGGAAGCTTACACGAGGAAGCGTCGACAATCGGGCTAGTGTCACCGTGGATTTACGCAACTCGTTTCGAGAGAGAGAGAGAGAGGGAGAAAAACCGAGACAGAGAGAGACGTTCAAAAAGAACTCGCACGACGAGGGCTGTGCTGACCTCGCATCAGAGGGGTGCTATACTGCAGTAGGTATACCTATTTACCTTTCTTGACGCAAACGCAGTTTTTTCTCCCTGGCAAATGGCTTAGCGCGGGGCCGGCTCTCGCTCCATCCTGTTTGTGCCGCAGCCGCTTTTTCGTCGAGTCTTTTTAAATTTATATGACTTTTCGGCTAAGCTGCCGGATCATTCTCTCTAACTCTCTCTCTCTCTCTCTCTCTCTCTCTCTCTTTTGCCTGTCCGTGTGTATAATACTGAGAACGAGTTTGAGCTCGTTCTCCTTGGCAAAGAGCCTCGGCGCATCTTTTCATTTGGTATAACGTCGCGTCTTGTCGGTTTTTTTTTTTTCGTCCGTATATAATAGAGAGCCGTTGGGTTAATCGGGCAGGTTCAATAACAGGAGGATTAATATAGGGATGATGATTTATTCGATAATGCAGTTCGGCAGGGAGATGAATTCGACTGAAGGATACGCTTTATTTTATACTACGTTCAAGATTTACTTTTGGATCGAATTGGCTTAACTTTTTTTTTATTCTGAAATTTGATTTTTATTAATTAATTTTATTACTCGGATCGATTATAACAAATCAAACCATAACCCATTCATTATAGGTATCGCTTTTGCCGAGTATATTGTGAATCTTAATTAAATCCACACAGCATTTCCAGTTCTAAAACATATAGCACACGCGGCTGCATTCGTTAAATTCTTCCAATATAAAGTGTGTATAATGACACCAATTGTTCTTTCAAAGCGTACGCTGCCGCGCACAGGTATAGAACTATACCCATTGCTTTCTCCCTCACATTTTGCCAGGATACACAGCGAGCGGAGCCTCGCAAAAATTTCATCTCGCTCAAAAAAAAAAAAAAAAAAGACAAACAGGGCAAAAAAGCTCGGTCTCCGTGAAAAGCTTTCGCGCTGACGCAGTCGGCACCGGCCGCGGCGCGTAACTTTGTACGCAACTGGCAAACGCGCTCCGAAAAAAAAGAAGAGAGCAAAAAAAAGTAGTAGTAGTAGACACGAAGCAAAAGGCGCCTGCAGCCCTCTCGCTTATATTTACTCTTCGCGAGGCGCAAACTCTCGCATTGCGCTGCGTTGCAGAATGGCTCGGTTCCTTCTTTCGCCGCTGCCGACGCTATACTTTTTTTTGCCACTATAACCTATACAGCCAGACATTGTATGTGTATATACATACACTCTGCGCCGTGTGCTTCAGCCGCTGCATCTCGCCGAGTCTTTTTAAATTTATGTATCTCGTATCTATCTCGCACTGGCTGTGTGTATGTATATTGTATACGTATACAGCAGCAGTGTGTGGAGCGAGAGGGAGAGTAAGCAACCTCGTTAAACGCGCTATTTGGCAAAAAGCCTCGGCGCGTCTTAGCCGGCTATATTTTTCAGTTTCACCGCAATCGAGCGAGCTATTATTCTTTTCTCCAGAGCTCGTGTAGGCTTTGCATTTTCTGGATAATGGGATAGGGCGCTCGTAAAAGATCAGTGAACTAGTTGGATTTTTTATATTAAAATTTGTATTACACAGATACTTTGGCTTTGTACTATGTATGTTTTGATGGATATCTTAATATACGGACATTTTTTAAAAACACATTATTCGAACTCCAAATATCTCCATAGGTTATTGGGATAAAAATATCTCACACAAACATATTTTTCTATACGAAAAAATTCTACACAGTAATATAACCTATTGTTGTATCATTGTTAAACAATAGGTTACATGCTTGTGTTGACTTTGGAAATCAAATTTTGTAAAATTCTGAATCTTATTTAATATAATGGGATATAAGATAGTATAT
>UCQR01054450.1:4759-17613 GCA_900474235.1 Cecidostiba semifascia
GGTTATTGCATTTGTTTAAAATAAAGAACTATTGCTAGATTAAAGCTGTAAAGTTGTGTTTAATTTAAAGAGTAAATACCGGTCTATTTATTAAAAATGTATTGCTTGTATAACTTATTAATTATAAAACTTCAATATGTGCATTTTATTTACTGGTACTTTTTTATATTGACAAGAAAGCTCAGTAATAATTTTTGATTTAAAATAATTAGTAAATTTTTCGAAGTAAAGTAATGCGAAAAAATATTGTAACGCTATATTATGATAACGAGTGCACATGACTACCATTTGTTGTATATTCACGCTTTAGAAAGAAGTAAAGTAAAAGTCGAGCCAGTTTAGAAATCCTTAGATCGAAAGAAACTTGATTGAAGAAATGTTCGAGTAAGAAGAAAGATAAAGACGCCGACGGCTCCGTTGAGAATCTAATGATGCTATTAATAATAATGTCTGAGACAGGAGGATGATGATGGTTGATGATAATAATGATGATGAGAGATAAAATTAGAGAAAAAAGAAATAGTCGTGAACTTAGGCGGGGCTTTTTGTTGGGTGTGTTTCAGAGTGGCGGTCGAGATAGCACGGGGTGTTTCAGGGAGGCGAGGCGACCGTGGCTACGGGCGCTCACGCTCCTGGAGAGACAAGTAAGCATATCCCATTTGTCGTATTATATCTTGTTACAGAATTACTGTAGAGAGAGCCAGAGGTACGCCCAGAGGTAGCGACCAGTGGCGCTACGGAGACTCCCGTGGTGGATATGGGGACTCGAGGCGATCAGCGTAAGGCTATCTTCAAATGAACACACAGCTACACTATTACACACGTTCACAACACTATGACACATATATCAGCACACTGGCATACAATATCTTTTATTACTGAGCTTCTGTTTTCTTATCAACCCTTTTCCCTCTCTGTTTTGTCATCTTGTATGCAAAGATGACGTAGATGCTTTTTTATATAAAATTTATAGCTTATAACTTTTATTTGAGAAATTATATCATTGAAAAATTGTTTATCTGAAATATGAATTTTAATTAGACTATAAGATACACAATTGATATAAGAAAAGATGACTTTTATTTAATCAGTTTAGAAGATACACTCATTCTAAATTGGTTGTCTTGGATTTGACAAATCAAAATTCAACTTTTTGGCAATTTTTCATCAGAAAATTATTAGAGCTCTAAATTAAAAAAAAACTAACAAATGAAAATCTTCTTTTTACACTAAATATAATTTTGTTGCAAACGAACTAATAGTTTGTGTGGTATTATGTTTGTTACAGCCGAGACGATATACGGCACGACAGGTACGCTATTACTGCATTTTGAGTAGAAAAAAGTTTAATACAATTGCAACAGGCTATTAAATCTGTGCCTGTGCAATGAATGCTATATTACTTTTATATATTTATTATTATTGTTATTATTTTTTGTAAATATTTTTTTTTGTCTTCTCTCTCTCTCTCTCTCTCTCTCTCTCTCTTTCTCTTTTCTTCCACGTAGTTGTTTGCCATCATAGAAAAAGTTGACAAGCCTACTTTCTCATGATTTTTTTTTAACCTATATTTCTGTTCACGTGGCATCCCTTTTTGCAGAGATAGTGTGAACAGAAACACGAGGACCACATCTAGCTACAAGCAATCATTGCCCAGGTACATATATCTAATGTTTTTTTTTTTAATGCAGATTCAGAATACAAATTTACCTTCTATCAAGTTCCTTGGTGTTGTGCTTTTTGTGCTAAACAATTTACTCTTATTTTGCTCTAAAAATTTTATTTCTCCACATTTCCGCATATCCGTGAATTTATTACATCCCGTTTATACCTTTGTAGAGTCAGGTCCAAGACATACCTGTGTTTTTTATATCATTTTATAATTTAAAACAATTTTTGCACGTTATATGTAAAAAACAATCACTTATAGGAAAAATGTTATTACTCTTAAATTTATGCGACTTGTAAACGGGTGCTCTGAAGTATTACCAAATTTAATTATTTCAAATGCGATTCTGAATTGCGTTCGTAATTGCGTAAATAACAAATTCATGCAAAAACTATTTGTTGGGTTTTGTTTTTTTCTCATACGTGAAATTCATTTATGAGAACGCGTAACACGTGACTGTAGTGTAATCTCCGTACTGTTTGCCCTTACAGATATGGACCCCCTACCAGGACGGAATATCGCCTTACCGTCGAAAACCTTTCGAGCCGTGTTAGCTGGCAGGTAAGTTTTCGTATTGAAACTTCAATTAATTCATTTTTTACATAGTTGTCTTGCGATATCACAATACAATTATACATATTTTTGAGAAATCATTCTCAGCGAGTTTCAATAGATATATTTTTTAAGGACACATTAAGTCTCGATATTTGTATGTAATATAGAGATGAAGCATTCGTTTGAAATAATTTAAAGCAAAAATTAGCAAATATAAATTTTACAATAAATTCTAGAAAAAGTTTTCATCCCTATTCACATACGAATTAAGAAATTTCTAGTCCTGAGTTTTGGTTTGCTGACTAAAAACAAACGGTTTTCCGATTTCGAAGAAAAAGCATAATATCTTTCGCTTCATTTTCTTTTATTCTTGTTTTGACAAAAATAATAGCAAAGTAAAAAAGTCGCTATGCTCGCCTGTTTTGAAAATTTTGGAATGTACATTTTGATCAAGTAAGTCTATGGCAGTAAATTTCAAAAGTACTTGAAAACAACTGGGAATATCGTATATGAGAGTACGAAACGACCTGCCATAACGCAAATGGGCACTATCATTTTTACTGAAGAGTGGGAACCAGACTCTCGTAGGCTAAGACTCTTGGCAATAGGCACCACAACCACACTGTGAAGAAGAACAATAAATTGAAGAATCAATCATTGACGAAGGAACTCGGAAGACTGAAGAGGAGGTACTCGTGGGATTATGCAAGTGGTATCGACCGAATAAACTTATGAAGGATGTTTTTTTTTCTCCTGAGGGTTATTTCAGGTCTAGCGATGGTAAAGACCCGCATGTACCCAAATTATGAAGGATGTTCTGAGCCATTGAATGATGTTAGGTTTTGATGATAAACCAAGTCTTACTTGATCAATTTACATTGTCTGTCTTTTCATAAAGTTGTAGTCTCGCTATTGATTACTGCATCGTGCACGGTAAATTCAAAGTATAAATCTATAAAAAAAAAAGAGATTGGTACAATGTCTACTTAGTCGTTGTTTTCTTTTACACGAAGTACAGCTAGCTTTTGAATATCGGCAAGCAAAATTTTCACGGGAGCAAAATATGTCAATAAAATGAAAAAGCAACCACAGAGAAAATAATAATAAAAAGAAAAAATAAAAACACAAAAAAACAACCAAAAATTTCAATAAAAAAACCATTGCTGTTCTTTCCGAAGAGCCCTGTCCTCTTCACCGTGGAGGGCCGGTGACCACCACACCCACGATTAGGGCCGAGAGAGAATAAGAAACCGATGTCGTACACACGATGATGAGTGAGAGAGACAAAACACATTCGCAAAGAAAGTGAGAGAGAGACAGAACAGAAAGAGACGATGGCAGGGGATGGCGGCAGGCCTCGAGGTGTCGTCACCACCGGCGCTCACGCAGTCGCTAATCTCGGGGGTGTGGACGACGAGAGATACCCCAGGCGAAACAGCGAATCTGTACCTATTCACAGAGAGAAAGGCAGAGAATGTGCCGGTCAGTCTGGTGACCACACGTGCGAGCGAAACCCCACTGCCAAAGAGCCCGGTGTTATCTCTGTGTGTGTCTATCTGCACCCGCTCGCGCTACTGCCATGTGTCCGAGGGGGACACGGATTTTTGTCCCTTTGGCTCTGTCTCGTTGGTCCGTTTTCATCGACGACAAGCCATGACTACTACTGCCACTACTGCCACTACTGCTACCTACCACCCATCTGAGACCGAGAGAGAAAGCGAGAGAGAAAAAGAATCTTGTACTGGGGGCGAGAGCGAGGGAAAGAGAGCGCGAGGCTTCTTCAACAAAGCTACTACTGGCAACAACGACTTCCACCTACCTCCATCTTGCTCGACTACACTAGCTTTTTACAGTTGTTTTCTTCTGATTTTTTTTATGTCTATTATTCATCTCACCCTCTTTCTCTTTTGAGTTATTCACGTTAAGCTGTTTTTCTTTCTTTTTTTTTAAATTTCGTTTCACAAAGTGGTGCCTAAGTAATTTTCTTGATTCTTAGAGTTTATTTAGCTGTTTTTCATCATTGATTTCAACACTAACTAATCAAGTTTTGATGGCAACCACGTGTTTGAGCTAAAAGAAAGTTTTATTAGCATCATTGTTAAACCTTTTTGTTTAATTCCTTCAGTGTTCTTTTTTTTGTCTTCTTTTAAATGTAATAACTACTGTATCAACCTGAACAAAGAAAAAATGACAATCAGTGAACAATCTTTTTTTTTTTTTTTTTAATGTCATTAATCTTAGAATCACAAAAACTAATTAACTAACATTGTATACTAAAAAAAAATATGCAACTGCAAAACGAGACTCATAACATTCAAACAGTCAAACACTCGACGAACAAAAAAAAAACAGACATTGACCTTGAAGCAAGCATTTCTTACAGTTAAACGAACATGCAAAATCTTTAAAACAAAAAAAAATCAAAACTCGATGCACACACACGACTGCAACTGACAGCGACAAACTTACCACTGCTAACAATCATAACTTAAAAAAGAAAAAGAAAACCACTAGAGCCATCAAAGGGGGTGGTGTCGTGGCACACAGTACCGCAAACCATAGCAAAGAGAGTCTGGCGAAGGCAGGCAAGATTGAGAGAGCGAGCGAGGGGGCCATAACTGTGGCGCGTCCGCTTGGCAATTGTCTTGTACATGGCCTGTCTGTGTCTGGTCTTTGGGCTCTTCTACCATCTCGCGCGTCAAACTGTGTCGTCCACTGCGTCTCTCCGAGAGCGGGCCATGCCAGGCAAGCACACGCACACAGAGTGTCCACAAACGTTCCACGAGCGCCAGGCTCTCGCGAGTCAGACGAGTCATTCAATCCGGTCAGTCAGGTGTGCTCTGTGGCCTCTGTCCTCCTCTCAGTCTGTCCGTAAGCAAGGTGGTGCCTGGGCCCAAGGTAAATGCGTCACCTTAACCGAGTGTACTCTTTAGATATATATTATTCATGTATATCTATATATTCTATTTTATTAGTACTATTTTTATATAAATAATTTATCACAGTAAAGTACAGGCTATAACGCAGGCATAATAAATGTATTTTTCATCATTTTTTTTTGTCTTTGTTCACTCCTTCAGAGAAACTTGTCTGCTCATTTGTTTGTAAGAATTCAATTTATTCTCTGTGCACATTTGTAGAGAAGATTGTCAAGCCTCCCGCGAATGTCTCATATCATTAGATTCTTTTTCTGATATATTTTCAAAAGTTGAATGCAACGGAAATAACGATAATCGTATTTGTGCTCGAAATTAGGCATCTTCTGACTTTGATGTTTCAGATTATAATTGCCACATATAAATTGATAAATTATCTATTGTAGCTTCAGTAGTAAGTCTGCTGTTTCAACTTTTCTTTATGCATAACAATTTCATAAAAATAAAACGCCTTATGAAAAAGCGTGTATTAAATTAAGGACGTAGGACAAGGATTTGAGAATATACTCTTTCAAACTTACCACCCCGACAAGCATTACTATAAAGCCTTATGGTCTTGGTTCCCACAATACGCAAGTCAAACGTGCCTAAAGTCAAAACAGAGAATCCATGGTCGGAAGCTAAGAAGACAATGAATCAAGATGCAATTGAAGTGGAGAAGACAAACTCAAGATCTTTTCAAGACTTTTGACAAGAAATGGAATTTAGGTGGAAGATCAGAAATTTAGGAATATGCATAAACTATACGTTAGGGAGGAAGTTATCTTACAGTATTAATTAACGTTATCGGGTTGAGATAATGTTAGTTAGAATTGCATGATAATTTACTATAGCATTAATTTTTTACATACCTGATTAAAAATCATGAAACGTTGTGTCAATTTCGTTCTTAAAATCTTTTCCTAATGTATTCTCATATACATTTCTTATATTCACAATGAAAGTTTCAGTTACATTTTCTTTAATATAATTGACCAATCTACGTTTCTTCGTGAAATCGATTGTAAGCCACTTTGCAGAAATTAATTTTAAACTTTAATTTTAATTTTATCATTTTTCTGCATGGTGGCAGGTGCTTGAATGTATAAATGATACCTTAAACAGCAAGGGATTGGAGCTGCATAACAAGAAAGGTTGTAACAATCGATACTAAATTCGAGCACATCTCGTTTTGTATAAGGGACATGATTCGAACTTCTCTAGGCTCTATTCTTTTAGTATAGGATACATATGATAGTAAGGATCGTGAACAGAATCTAATTTGCTAGTGCACAGTATTAATCTTAATTTTACGTTAGTGTTCAATTTAGGAACGATACGACATTTAGAATCTACAATTAATAATATATGAACGTTATTTTCATAATGGTTTCATAAACACTACTAATTGATTTTTGTATTGATGCTCAGGACTTGAAGGATTACATGAGACAGGCTGGAGAAGTCACCTATGCTGATGCGCATAAACAACGTAGAAATGAAGGGTGAGTGTTATAATATATGCCATTAATTTACATGAGTTGCAGAATAGTTTTAAAGGCATAACAATTTTTTGATAGTAAAATTTGGTCGACGTTTTTCACTTTATAATAAAAAAAATCAGTAGAGATTTAAAATCCGTGTGTGCAGAATTATATCATAAATTTCTTTCATTTGATACTTTAAAAAAAATTTAGTATTATTTCTGCAATGTATCTTATATCTCATTCTAATTCTTTAAAATCTCGAACTGTCAATTTGTATCAAGACCTATGTATGATTATTATACATTTGACTTTCTAAACATAAGCAAACTTACGAAATAGAATAAGCAAAGTAAACAATAAATTTGACAGTTGATTTTTAATATTCCAGAGTGGTCGAGTTCGCCACTTACTCTGACTTGAAAAACGCCATCGAGAAGTTGGACGATACTGAGTTGAACGGTCGTAGGATTCGACTGATTGAAGACAAACGTCGCGGTCGTCGCTCACGATCCTCGAGCTCAAGATCTCGCTCACGTTCCAGATCGCGATCGCGCCGCCGTTCGCGTTCTCGCTCCAGGTATGCCTAACCCTCATTTTTTTCTTAATTCTTAGCCCTTCTATTTGAATTATTTTTATGTTAAATGTTACATTTTTTCGTCCCTTTTTAATTCAATGAAAATTACTTAGTAGATCGACGTAAGACATCCATGTATAAATTTTCTTTAATTGTTGCATTTACCCCGAATGTTATTTTTTGAAAATTTGTATTACTTTTTATAACCTTTCATGAATATACATAAATGAATACCTGCTCGCACGAACTACCGTAATCGCTTGGTAAAAGTTTTAGCTACTTTTTGGTTATTTTATCACTATTCCAATTTTAGTTTAACACATTTGTTATTTTGCTTGACGCATAAATATTAATAATTTAGTTTATTCGTGATAAACTAAGCGGAAGCATTGTAACAAAAACTAGTTTGGTTTTTATTATTTATTTTTGCCTGATTAAACAATATTTTATAAGTTAGCATTTTAGAAAAGAAATGCAGCGGTTTCAATCTACTTATTAATGTTTGCAAAGCCAAATTATCAAAAACTTGCATAAATGCCAGAGAAATCTGCAAAAGATTTTTCGTAAGTGATGATTTGGCCAATATTAAAGTTCTTTTCTTTTTTTTTAACTTTCTGAACACGATTCCTTACCCAACCCTTGTACAAAATATAACCTTTGGCTGCAAAATTAACAAGTTTTTTTATTCGATTTTTTTTAATTGGATAATTCTTTTATCGAGCGGTTGCAGTAGTCGCGGCATTGAAAACTTGAACCAATTGTAGGTTTCGGAAATTGTTATAATTAGGTAAATTCAAGCGTTTTGCGTTTTGAAGTCATATGATTCCTGTTTTATTATAAATAAAATACCATCGATTACTGAATATCTTTTAAGTATGTGTCAATTATACAAATTCAAAGTATCGTTGTATTTGTTAACGTAAACAAGACTTCACTAAACAAAAGTTCAAGAATTTACCTAAGGATAAATTCGATTAAGTTCACCGGTATTGTGAACACAAAAGTTTTATTAAAATTAAAAACAAAGCAAAGACAAAAATAGTAAATCTTGTTTTTTGTGTGCATTAGGAGCCGTCGCAGCTCTCGTAGCCGTAGTCGCCGCAGCAGCCGCTCCAAGTCGAGGGCACACTCGAAATCCAAATCAAAGTCCAAATCCAAGTCTCCTGAGCGCAGTCGCTCACGTTCCAAGTCCAAGTGAGTACCTACTCCCAACTTTTCTTAGCTTTTTTATTTATTTTTCTATTCACTGAAACGTTTCCGGTCTACTTTTGATTTTTAACATTTTTATTATCTTGTATTCAGCTTGTATGGTACACTTGATTTAACATGTAGATTTTTATACTTGATGTCACTCTTTGTTTTCTGTAGATGCTTCAGCTATTTTTTTATAAACTATGCTTCAATATTTTTCCTTAATAATGGATACTTAGACCGACTTTATGTGTAAATATTTATACATTTCCACGCTGTTGCAATCTATTGTTAACTATAAATTTTGAAAATCTGTAATAATTTGTTCTAAGTATAAATGATTCTTTTTTTAGGTCAAGAGATCGCTCAAAGTCAAAGTCTAAGTCAAAGAGCAAATCCAGGTCTCGCTCCAGGTCTAAGAACGACAGATCTAAATCTAGGTCTCAATCAAAATCAAAGGCTAAATCTCCATCAAAGTAAGTTCCATCAGACGATTGTTATTTCTTGAAAAGAAAAAAAAAAGACAGACTCTAAAAATTTATTTTTCAATCAGGGAAAGATCACGAGAGAGCCGTGAACGCTCACGAGGCGACAGATCCAGATCACCTTCTGGAAGCAAGCATAGCAAGAGCCGCAGTCGCTCTCCATCACCAATGAACGGCGATAAATCACCAGAAAAGCAGAAAGATGATTGAACTACCGTGCACACTTTAAGCACTTGACTTGGAAAAGAAATAAAGTTCTTTGCCGATTTTTTTTTACAATTAAAAGTATAAATTATACACAACTCAAGAAGCCAATCATCTATCTCGCCAATTTCAGGAAACAACCTCGCGCGCGAATTTCCATTTTTACATTTTAATTATAACAATTGTATTATTGATTGAATTACATTGATAATTGTATCCGCGTTTGATCTTAAAACAAAACAAAAAATAGGATATCTGTCATTACGTAAAAATTTTTTACGTAAGGCTTAACTGAAACTGAATTTTGTAACGTGTTCTGGTTTGTCAAATAAGAACAATATGATGTGTACAGCAATGACGTATTGACTCTTGTACTCTGGTTAGGTTACATTATACTTTTATGCATCTATGTATTTCTGACATTAGATGGCAAGTCAGAAGTATGTAGTATGATTTCTAAATTAAAATAACGATAGACGCGTTAATTTACCATCATTCGCATAATTCATTATAAACTTATTGTGGAACATATTGATGCAGTTAAAATAAGGAAACCTACAGTGTAGGTGTAAATGAGAGCTACATAAAACTTGGTAATAAGTGATTCTGAATGTCAGTGTGCAACTATAGAGAGCATTTTTCGATTAAATTGATTCTTATTGAAAGATAAAAGGCGGGATTCACGTTTTTTGAGGTTACCCCCCTACATGTCATAGGATTTTTCCTGGCTTTTTGTATATATCCCTAATGCAGTAATTTAAGAAATATTAATATGTGATGTGTATTGAATTATAGCGCTAAGTCTTACTGTCATGAATAAAAAAAAAGAGAGACAACCCCGAAATCGAATTGTAGACTAGCTTTGTTTCTGTAATGTAAGGTTGAATTCTTAATGATGAAAGTATACGTTTTCATTCAATGATGTCTCTGGTAGTGACCCGAAATTGTTAATTATGCATCGCTAACTTTTGTTCTTCACGTATACCTGGCTAATATAAAGACAGAAATACATTATGTTCTTTGATTATTCACTTATGACAAATTAAGAGTTTTAGAAATACATGTTATAATTTATGAAATATTTCAAGAAAACTGCTGGTTTTATTGAATTAGAACAGAAAATTATAGTTTTTGAAATAAAGTCGATTTGTAAACTAAGTCGTTGTACTGTATTTTCAATTACATTCATTCTCAATAAATGATATATTATCTCCGCTTATTTGTTGGGGTTGTTTTGGCAAAGCGAAATTCGGCAAGCAGAGTTTTGTCGATCTTCATTATGCACAGAAATAGAAATAAAATTTCCCGTGAATCATGTCTTTGATTTTTGATGAGGCAAAAATATTATCAAGATGAGTAATAGATCGGTGACGTCGCGAGATTCGGAAACTTGTCAATATCAAATTAATACCGTAAAAGATGCAAAAAGAACAACAGTAATTTCTGTTAAGTGCGATATGTAAGTATATACGTACAAGTTTAAGCAAGAAAAATTCTGCTTCAAAATTGCAATTCTCTAACAAAAAAAAAACCCCCAAGGGTAAGCTATCGAATTTTGTCAAAATTACAAATTGGAGCAAGTCGGGTGAATCAATGACTCAGTCACACAATAAGTAGTTACCCAGTACTATCTATATTTTAATCAATATATAATATACATTTCGCAAGAAACTCTTCTTATCAACCACCCCTCAACATCAATATTTTCAAAAAGCAATATATATACAGCATAGAGTATCGCACCTAAATACGTGTCATGTTCCCGTGCAGTAGCAATAACCGACCAATGCCGTGCTGGCGCGCGTGCCTCGTCTCGTCGCAAAGGAGAGGGGAGAGGACCCCTACTCGCGTATGTGTATCCGGCGGCGGCGCTTTCACCGGCGGCAGCTCCGCGGCCAGTCTCGCGTCTCGTCATCAGTCGCGACTCTCCTCTCCGCCCTTGAACAGACACACGTAGCAGCTCTCTTCGCGTTTTTGCTTCTGTCTACTCGCTGTTTTCGTCCCAACTCGCCGGTAAGTGAACTCACCTAAACATAGTATATACGAAGAAGCTCCTGTGTGTTTGTGTGTGGGGTTTTTTTTATCATCAAGGAGAGGGTCAATCGCGTCCGGGTATATATACTTATACACAAGCGGTACACGCCCGCCTACGCTGCCCCTTTCTCTCTCTCTCTCTCTCCGGGACTCGCCTTTCTTCCTGCGGCTGGATGAGGCTTAGAATCACGCTGGAGTTTTTTTCTCTCTTTTTTTTCTAATAGCCGCTTAGGCGGCTAAAATGAAATCCCGCAGACTTATATACAAGTATAGCCGAATACATATTCGCAATTCGCATCGAAGGAGCATAAGGGACTCAACAAGGATCTGCCATTTTGCTCAACTCTCGAGTCTCTCTCTCTCTACCCACTCGTCCTGGGGATGCTGTCTCCTTCCTGACGCTCTGTGCTTTCTTTATATCTTTATACATATATACTTAATATTATATACTTATTCGCCGGTGTGCAGTATATGTTATCCTCTCCAGTGACTCATCCATCACTACTGCGCGGCAATCGTGAAAGATATAGTAGCTTACATCTACATTTATTTTTTTCCGCATAATAAGTATGTGTTATTTGTTCTCTTCTTCTTCTTCTTCTTCTTCTTCTTCTTCACTCGATAACGCGTTGCTATAAAAACCGGGAATACAGTGCAAAAAAAAAGGAGAAAATTTTAATCGAAGCTTCGTATATAGAAAGCGGACTGATGCGAAGACGAAGCTGCAGAGGCAGGTGTTTTGGGGTGGTTCACCTCTTGCCCGGTCTTCCTCCCCCCCTCCAGACACAGGTGGCTCGTATACTCGTACACGACTTTATATAAGTATATGTGTATGTGTGTAAAAAATTAAAACTCGCCGGGATGCGACGACGCGAGAGCGGAAGTCTCTCTCTCACTTTGTCTACTCGCGCCCCAATCGATGTGGCGGCGGCTGCGGCCGTCGACAACGCCTTTGCTCGAATGTCAATGAGGAGGACTCTGCGTGTGTATGTGCTTTGTCTCTCTGATGAAAATTTAGTGGTTTGATCATTCTCCGCCATTTGAGATGCGCGCACAAGGAGGAAAAAAGAATTTTTTCTGATTCACGCGGGTAATTAGCGGTGTCGTTGCTGAATGTATAGTGTGAATCATTCGGAGGTTTCGTTTGTTTACCTTTTTTTTTTATTCTCGCTTTATCAGATGATGTACGCGTGACTTTGTCGCGAATTAACATTCAATATTACGTCTCGTTCTTTTGCTTTGTGTATATAAACATATGTGAAGAAACACGATGAGGTGTATCCTTAAAAATGCTGTCTTCTTGTACGTCTATTTAAAAAAAAAAATAAATGCAAATGCAACATATCGTCAGATACAATAAGCGTAAAGATTCGCTGTTAATTCACAACAATTTGTGTGGCAATCGCGATGTGTGCTCGGGACGCGTGAAAAAGGCGGGATTTTAACCGGCACGCGAGGCTTGTTGCACCTTTTCTTCCTCACACATCCGTGTCAATTTTTTTACTTCTTATCAAGTATTTTTAGCGGAATTTTTTTTACTCAGTTTCTTGAACTTGATGAGCTATCAGGACTGTTGGAAACTATTATACACACTTATTGATCGATTGTTTGATATTTACACGATCGATCGATGTTCACGAGAAAGTCGATACTCAACAAGCCTATATACACTCGGTATAGCGTTTCTCTTCCATTTAGGAATACTCCTCTATACTGTATACCAATTTTCGACTAAAAAAA
>UCQR01054452.1:2555-14176 GCA_900474235.1 Cecidostiba semifascia
CAAGTGAAAGTTATCCAAGTTTATTAATTTCCTTTTATTTTTCGTCTCGTAATAATCTGCTTTATGAAAGTAAAAATATATTCATACACCTTTCGTTAAATCTAAAATATATTTTACATTCTTTTGACCTCCTGGCTTGAGAGCATTATTAACAGCTTCCTGATATTCATTCAATGGAACTAGTTGATGTGGTGGAGCTTGCAATTTCTTTTCTATGAACAATTTTTGCAGCTCATCGAACATTTTATGTCGCTCTGCTGACTCTGAATTTTTATTAGTCCATGCCGTCATCCAAAAGCCTTTGAAGCTAACGTCCTAAAATGATGACAACATTATTATTGAAGTCAGTATAAATACTTTTGATGGTTCATATCTTTGTATTTTCATCATTTATTCTGGATGATTGAGTTTCAAGTATAATCTGTTTTTGAGTTGCTTAAGAAAATATTATGAACATTTAGTAAAATATTTACTTTGAAAATCAAAGATGAAGCTGGAATTGTCAATGGTTCTCTGGACATTGCTCCATATGTAACCATGATACCACCATGGCCTAAATGCCTTTGAACTTCCAATGCATTTTTACCGCATACACAGTTCAATGCCAGTAATGGTTGAGGTAACTTTTTACTTTTGAAAATGTCTGTTGTCCTTAATTCTTCTTCTGTTAACACTACAGAAGCACCTAATTGCATAAGTTGATCCTTAAACATTAAAAATAACATACTTTAAAACCTGAAAAATTGCATAAATTTTCAATATTATTCTAATTTTACCTTTAAACTCTGTACATTAGATCTATTTCGAACAACATTAACACTTTTGATACCCCAAATTTTACACAATTGGATGACCATTTGTCCTACAGCTGAATTGCTACCATTCTGAATAACAGTATCACCTGTCTTCAAAGGTACAAAATCTTTCAACATTCTGTATGCTGTACAAGGATTTACATTAAGCATACTAGCTATAACTGTGTCCATTTCTTTCTTGATCTAAATAAATTAAATGAGCATTACATTAGTATTATTATATTATATAAAATTATAAAAATAATTCAAAAGAAAGGAGCATACTTTGAACATTTCTTGAGATTTGTATATCGCATGAGTCCTCCATGTTCCTTTGTTGACTCCATTGGGAACAACTCTATCACCTACGCATAGGTCCTTAGTATTGGGACCTACTGCAACTATTTCTCCGACAGCTTCATTGCCTGGTACTGCAGGCAAAGGTGGTTTACTGGGATATTTACCCTGTATGGTATTTATGTCAGCTGGATTTACAGGTGAGTAAAGCCATTTCACAGCAACCTTTAAATAAACAAATCAAATTTTTAATTACTAAACTGCAATACCAATATAAATGAAAACGATTGTTTTTTACAAAATTTACTTGATTATCACCGGGTGATTGAAGTGAATCTGTAGTTATCTGAAGGACATCGCCAGGTTCTCCATATTCTTTGTAAAGTAATGACTTGACAACTGTATTGCTCGACATCAGCCTTAATTGTCCATAATAAATTGTTTTACGTAAATTATTTACTAAAATGGTACCTACTTTTCGCACTTGCATACTTAATTGTAAATAAAATAAGATTTAATAAATATCACATACAAACAAAACACCGGATCTTTACACGGATTAGAGGTTAAGATATTTGTTTTGACATCGCGGGTCACGCGGGTGAATCACGTGGGCACTGACATGACGCGGGAAAGAGGGCAAAATTCAAAAACAGCAACGCCTTGCGGATTGTTACTGGTACTATATTAGGTATATTTAGTTACAACATTTTGTTACAAACTTTGGTCATTTTAAGTACGAATACAATTATATTTGCATAACTTAGTTTAATTTAACAGTTAACGTAAATTACTTCAAATTTATAAAAACGCGTGACCAGTAAAAATAATGCCACGTCGTTGTATTTGTAATGTAAACATTTACATATATACGATATAAAAACTTGCAAAATTTATCTATAAAAAAGCGCATATCTTACATATACAAACTACGCCTACTACGCATATCACAAAACAATATTCAAAAAGAAAAACACTTATTACGTAGTTATAATCTAATTTTCTACAACGAGGTATTTGATAAAAACAATAAATCATCAGTCATCTTGCGGTCAATCCTAAAACTTCAACACACCCCAGTCCTGCTTGATCATATCAGCAGCCTTTTCACCGATCATGTAAGCCGGTGCGCAGGTGTGTCCGGCTATGATCTCGGGCATGACGCTGGCGTCGACGACTCTGAGTCCCTGAATTCCGTAGACCCTCAGTCTTGAGTCGACAACACCACCCTGAGCTCGTGGAGCCATGCGACAGGTGCTGGTGAAGTGACCCAAGGTTGTGGAGATGTGACGAGCGACACAGGCCCAGTAGTCGTCGCTCGCAAATTGAAGGTGCTCACAACCCGGAAAAGCCACTGGCAGAAGGGTTGCGTTGAAGCGTTTGAAGGCTCGTGAAGAAGCTACTTTTAATGCCTGGAAGTTTATATTTTAAGCTATTGCTATTAGTGCATGGTTTCAAAAATTTTTAGAGAACAAGAATAAACAGCTTATATTTTTTCCCTCAAGATAAAAAAGCCTGACGTCTAGATTAAGCAAAAAAAGAGTATAAGAAGATAAAAATATTTAAATTTATTTAAAAATGACCGATGTATAGTCTAAAAACAATGCGCATTCTCTATACAAGGAAATAAACCATGCAGTAGACGAAAAACAATAAAACTGAACTAACCGCCTTGATGCCTCGAACCATCGTATCGAGATCCTCCGATCTCTCGTAATAATTAGCCTCCAAGATCGGCGGATCCATGGGATTATCACTTCGCAAACTGACTCTTCCTCGGCTCTTGGGTCTCATCAAGATAGGCACGATACTGAAAGCGTCGTAGCCCTTGTAATGCGAAAAGACTTTGCGTTCGAAATCGTCGCTCAAACCCAGCAGACCTCTCATGCTGCCCGACACGTCACCTGTCAATGCACCGATTCCAAGGACCAGTTCGATATCCGGGTAATCGGCCGAGGAAGGACCTTCGTCGGGTTTGCGGTTTTCCAGAACTGAAAGCATTTTTTTGTGAGAATTGTAAGGATATAATGATTTAAAAAACTGGTTATTATCGGGTCTGTGTAACGTTATTGTATATACCTATACGGCTAATTTGCATTACAAGTATCAGTGTTTTTTAATGAATGTGTCTGATCGGAACCGGCTATTCTCTACTTATTTTGTTCGATCTTTTAAAAAAAAATGTTTACATCGTGCATTGAAAAGAGAAATGTTAATCAATCGCAAATATTATCCTTTTTCTTTTATGCATCAAAGTAACTCTGGATGATGCTGTGAACTCATTGTATTTTAAGCGAGTCTAACAGCTCATCGTTTATAGAATTTTGACGTCAGTCTAGAGTGTCGTATTTGGCTTTCTGACGGCAGCATTAATATCAAAATACGCTATAGGAAAGTGTACATCCTGAATACATTAGACTCCAAATAAACTGTGTATATGTAAAACATTAGAATAATTATACGAAATACTATACTTTCATTAACTAAATTGTGAAACGCGAGAAATAATTTTACCGAAGCACCAAACCGATATTACACCATCTCAGCAATGCCAAAGTCAAGGCAGCGTATCCATCTCTCTTTCACTTTCTTATATACCAAAATGACTCGCCAAAAACATAACAGCCTCCTAAAAATAATGGAAATCACACTCACAGCTCTTAGTATCGAGAAAAGCGAGGGCCTCGGCGCCCCCAGGCACAGTGAACGGTCCGCTACCCTTCAATAAATAATCGAAAGTGTTCACAGGATTCATGGCCAGTCTGGGCTCGACGATGGTCACGCTATCGTTGACGAGGAAAGTCAACGCTGACATGCTCACGTGGTCCTGTAGATTGTAACCGACCGGTAGATCCTCCAGGACCTTGATCCCTAAAGATTCAAGATGATCCTTGGGACCGATGCCCGAGAGCATGAGGAGCTGAGGCGAGTTGAGTGTACCAGCGCAGAGGAGCACTTCACGACGAGCTCGAGCCACGTAAGTTTTATTGTTGTTGACACCGATGAATTTCACGGCAGAAGCTCGACGTGTCTGAGGGTTGACGAAGATCTTGGTGACCCGAGAGAAGGTCGAGATGCGGAGGTTCTTGCGATGGTCGACGATCGGGTCCAAGAAAGCTTTGCTCGCGCTCACTCGGCGACCAAAGCGTAGGTTCGCCTGGACGGGTGAGAAGCCTAGTAGCCTGGAAAAACGTTGGAATTTTTAGCTTACGTCACTGTTACGACGAGCTCATTATTTTCGTTGGGAACAACTATAGCTTGACGAAGAGTGAAATTAGCCGGTGTTTCTGGATTTCACGCCTCTTGATAGTGATCGAAGGGCGCGCGTAAAGATTATGCCGTCGTTCTCTTCAATTGCGTCACTTTCGCCGAATTTGCTACTTTTCCTTTCTTTTTTTTCTCTGCGTTTCGGCAGCGTTATATACAAAATTTATTGAATCGCGTATTATTATTTTCGTGACAAATTAATTACAAAGCATTAAACTTATTATATTTATCATGCTCTTGAAAATTCATTATAAATAGCGCACAAAAGCGACTCGTCATCAATATTTTGCAATATGACAACCCATAATAATTGTCAATAATTTTATTGCAGAGACGAGTCGAGACCATATCTGCATGTTTATAATATTCCTCTCATTAAGCGGCTCTTTCTTGCGCGTAAAAATTCCTATATACCACTGCAAGTGCACCTTCAGGCGCGCAAAAATTATATCCTATAATTAGCGCCGCTAATACTCATCCTCATCTCCGTGTGTCTCTTTGACGCAATGGCAATAACAAAAAGTGAGGAGTCTGTAAAATCGCAGCGGCTCACCTCTCGCCGTTGTAGTCGTTAAATTTGTATCCGAATTCTTTGGCTGATTGGAGAAAAGGGTGACGAAGTTGAGAGACGTATGGCACGTTCGAGACGTCCAGGTAACCGCCCACCGAGTGATACCTTCGGTCCTGGTACTTTAGTCTGTGAACATAGCATTATATGTATACAATAAGTGAAACGATTATTATTGTTATGAAGGAAAAAACTATTGTGGCTTATACTGCGGTGTCCTAGTTTTGCGTGAAATTATGTTTGCTCAGGGCTGAACATTTCTGAGTTTACGACAGTTTACATTTATATCGTAAAGGTTGTTGAAAAAAAAAATGTTATTATTTTATTCAGTGATTTATCGATTGATTTAATGATAACAAAATGATTAATCACTGTAATGCGGTATAATTTATATTCAAAACTATATATAGTATACCTGCTGTTTTCCGATTTCAAAAAATACGGCAGCACATCCCGATACGCCCATCCAGGATTGCCCGTAGCTTCCCACTCGTCGTAGTCAGCTTTGGCGCCCCTCGTATAAATCATGAAATTGATGACGGACGTACCACCGAGAGCCTTTCCTCGCGGCCAGTTGCACCGGCCGTCTATCATCGACAGGCAGTAGCCGAGCTGTAATTGCATAATTGTAGGCCAACCTCTCGTGGTATAATTGAACCAAGTTAACGCATGCAGCTGTGTGATTATAGGGACTAATGGGATAAGGAAAAGCCTTTTTGCATATTTTTGCCGCGAGATATAAATGTTCAAGGTACTAGTCTGCTACTGCATTATTCTTACGGGAAAATAAAAGCATGACTAATACTGGATTCGAAATTCTAGTAGTAGTATAGCCGATGAAGACGAGCTGAATGCAAATGACAGCCTGTGCTGCAGAAATGACTTTTTTTTCTCTCGCCACTGATGCTAATGTACACTTGATTTTCACGTCGAGATGTATAATAAAGAGTAGATCTCGAGGAGACGAGCATCGAGAATCAATTGAAATTCTGTGAGAGAAAGACAAAAGAAATGCGACGCTCAAGGTGAAGATTCGATGTTTGGACATGAGATACCTGCAGCAGGATTGTTCTCGTAGAACAGGAGGATATCCGTTTTCTTATTGTACGCAAAGTAAAGGCGAATGAATTATTCTCGGCGCATATCCTGCGTGATGCGGTTCGCTCGCAGGGATGTCAGAGCGCGTTGTTTATGGAGAGATTAATTGAATGTTTTACTATGGGCTTTGAGGTTTTTTTTCCTTGAAGAGATGAGGACTTTTAGTTATTAATAACTGCGCGTTAGAAGAAATTTATTATTCGCTGGGGATATGGGTTATTGTGGGCTTGAAGCGAGTACGCGAAGATGTAGGTGTGTTATTGAGCACGTAATATAATGTAATTTATATTCTTTTGCATTTGCATCTTTAGCACATTTTTCGAGTAGTTTCGGTTTTTTGCTATTGCTCACATTTCAAACGAAGATTCTTCACTTACACATTAAAATGCAAAACCGAATAAAATCTTGAGTAAAATCTATTGACGGTGAGTTGAAATGATGTTTTATCAAAAATACTAGAATAAAAAAATTCACCTCTCCGGATTTAGGTTCAGTCCTGTATCCCCAATTATAATCCGTAATGTGCAAAATCGGTGCCAGCAAGGGTATATCCGTGAGGAACATCTCCTCTTTTCCAGCCTCCAAAAGAAGAATTTTCCAGTTGGCGACTTCGCTGAGTCTGTTGGCCAGGACAGAGCCACCTGAACCTGCGCCGATTATCACGAAGTCGTAGGTACCGGCATCTTCCTCGTCGACGGCGTCGTCCAGACCACATCGAGCGAAATTTGTGTTGCAGGTAAGGATGAGGATGGCAGTGAAGAAAATGACTAGATGATAATCCATTTTTCGTGAGGTAGGTTTCAGTCGTGGTGTTGCGTTTTCTTTCGCTTCTTTCTTTGATTTGGCATAGAGAAGGCTTGCGAATCTTAAATTTTGTGGTTGTCTTTAGATCGCTGTGTGTTTTAGTTTTAAGAGTTATTTTTAGTATAAGAATCGATAATTTTTAAGGTTTTGAATAAAAATCAATATTTTTCTTCTAAAGAATTATAATTCGATATTATATTATACTTTGTTGTAATTTATGTAAAATTTTTCGACACTTTAAATTCAAAGAAAACAACTCCATTTGAGGATTTGTTAGCACAAAAATCTTTCTTATCTTTTATAAAGAAGACAATGGACAAAAATTAGAATGAAAATAACTCTTTCATATAATACAAAAGACAAATCATAGTAATATAACACAAGCCCGAAAACTATTATCTCGAAAACTTAGAACACACGTTACGAAATCGTATGGCATATTACATTAGGTTTCTTAAAAAGAACACAAATAATAAATTTTAAAAAAACTCACCCTCAGCTACAAAACGTCAAGAGTGACACACATCACACGATCACATCACTCAAAAACTTATAAAGCCGACCCCCTCAAATCAACATAATAACAAAAAAGCTTCCTCCCTATAATTCTTCAAAACAATTACCACTAAACATTTACAAATAAAATTAAAAAAAAAAATATCAACAACAAGATTCTCAAAACGAGACCCGCATAAGCGCAGGCGAGAGCAGCGACTCACCGATTGACTGGCCGATCGAAAACTGCTGGCGTTCCCGCCTGACTGGTCCGCAAGAGTCTCTACCTATACTTGGTCGCTCGCTATCAGTGACAAGGCCGGAGTTGCGGATCGGGATTGCTCTCGGCGCGCCGCATATTACTTAATACGAGCGCGCGTTAGATTCTGGTAGCAGTGTCCGTTGAATTTCGAGGGAAACGAAAGGAAGAGAGAGAATCTTGTCTTGTGTGGGTGGTAATTTATATTTATCTTTTTCTTTTAATTCTTTCAGTCGATCGTCTATACGAAAGTTGCAGGAAGTAAAAGTGGTGAACGGTCGCATTTCTATTATGGATTGTGCTTATCCGATCAAATCTAATTCATAATAGGTTTCGTGTATCAGGTGAAACATATTCAAATTCTGAGTTTCGTAAGTGAGGCTTAAACCCACAGGAGAGCTACCTGACATCGCACGCACACATTAGAATATACTCGAATTTAATTCGAAGCATAAATCGCAGTCCATATGAAGGTCTGACATAACTGCACGAGTATAAATGTTAATCTTTATATCGCTGTTTACATTTCTAGCACGTAGCGGCACTATGGCTTCTACGCATATCCCGAACTCCCGCAAACATGTACCAAGAGCATTTTTGGAACGTATCGAAATTAAGAGCGCAATCAATTATAAGCCATTTAACAGCGAAAGGAAAAACTATTTCCCATGGGAGAGGGTATAAGTTGTTTATTTGCTCAATTGAGTCAGCATAGAGCTGCGAAACCGCCCGTCAGTCCGCAAATATGGGCAAACTATACGCTTTCTACGCCTCGAATGCGAATTATTCAACTCTTTTAAATCATTAGCAAACGGGCCTCCTAATCGACGTGTCATTACAAAATACACCGTAATCTCAATGCCAGCGAGTCTAAGGTGTCCTAAGAATTTTCGCATCGTGTTTTTAACACCCACGGCCGATCGGTCTATCGAGCGACTTATAACCGGTAGAATGTCGCCGGGTGGCCGTTGTGAAAAAGAAATTTGGAAAAGATATACGAGCATTTCTCTCGCCGACGACGACGCGCAGACGCGAGGCGAAAGTGGAAAATAATGAGTTGTCGCGCGGAAGATTGAGTAACGGAATATCATTTTGCGCGATGATGCTGTTTGCAAATTATTAAAAAAGTTGACTGGGCGGCAGGTTAGACATCGAACGTCATGTCAATCCGATAAGACAAACTTGACCCATATTAGATGTCGACCTTTTCCATTGATCTCCGAAACTTAGACCCACACCTTACTTTACCTCGTTCTCCCCGCACAGTTCCAACAACAACAAGGTGTCAAGTATACCAGACTACATGATGCAAGAGATTCACGACGGGATCATCGGTATGTCGAATCATCAATTTCATTGCATAATCTGCGAGCACATGGGCCGCGACCTTCCTTGAGCTCAAGTGAGAAAACTCAAACTCGGAAAAAACCGGTCGTGATCAAAACGAGCGATAAGTATACACCGAGAGATGAGTGTTCCGTATTATACGGGCTGCAGACCCAAAGAAGTTTGGTGACCCACATATGAGGCTCTGTGGTTTGTAGGGCGACGGTACGTGTGTCTTTCTCGATAAGGACACGAGGTATAATAACGAGCTGTGCGATCTTGTGCTTCACTTGATTTATTGAGACGGTGAATTGAACGGCTCGGCTGCATAAACGAAAGTTCATTGTTGCAAGGTTTTGATGCAAGGCTGCCGAGTTAATAGCTGTCGGATTATCGTTTTTTCGGTGACTTTACGCGCGTGTAGTGCAGCTGGAAATTAAAAGGATAATTATGTTTTGAGATAAAGCGAGTATCAAAAGGTAGTATTGATAGTGAAGTTGTGTTAAAGGAAGAAACGCACTAGAGATTTAACTTTGCATCATCAATATAAACAATTTATTCATTATGTATTTGATTCAAGCAAAAAACACTCGACGAACGTCTTGCTAGAAGTTTCTCTTTATAATAACAAACTATGTAGATACTGCGTCAACAGTTTTCTCAAATGATTTACTTTTTCGTATGAAATTGGTGTAGGATATTCATACTATCCCTAATATACTTTCTTTTAAAATTGAAAAATATAAATGTGATTTGTGACTTCAAGAAATACTTGAATGGTACTTACGCAAAAATAACAATCGATAATAAAAAAAAACAAACTATGATTTTAAAAAAGTGTGATGGAATAGAGTCTCACAAGTTAAATTTGCTTAATAGAGTTTTTGTTTTTCTGAGCCATTAGTTGCTGGTGCAGAGCAAGCTGCACTCGTAGTTCGACACACGTGTCTTTCTCCTCGACAATACTGCGAATAAGAGTTGTCATCTTTTTCTGCAAATTAAAAAAGTTTTGTACACATTATCTTACTCGTTGTGTGTCTGAGAAGTTTCGAGAATCAAAATATATGTACACACCTCCAACAACTGATTCTCACTGACTAGCTGGATCATGGCTGTCATCTCCGCCTCGCTGGGACTATGCGTCCTATCAACAACGGGGGCCTTCGACTTTCCTGAGCTGATACGCTCCACCAACATCTCATTCAGTCTTTCAATCTCGTGTCGCTCCTGCGAAATGCGAGTTTTCAGCGAAGTCTGCATATTCAGCAGTTCTTCGTAAATGAGGCTTTCCCGAAGCCTGTCTACCTCATTTTCTACTACTGGCTCCTCTACTTTTTCAGGTTCTGCGGCTACCGCTTAAAATGAAAATAACATTATATCACTGCTTATAAAGAATTTAACGGTTTTCAAAATTTTGAGCATAAATTTCTTTTTTACCAGTTTCTTCGAGCTTATCAGAGATTACATGTACCGCTTCAGTCTTACTATCAGTTGTATCTATCGATATCTTCATCGCTTTGTCTACTGTATCTTTTTCAGACAATGGTGCCGAGTGGTTGATGTTTTCGATCGATAATCGTCGGGGTGCTTCTTTCGATGTCTCCGAAACTTTCGAATGATCACTTTCATCCTCAATTTTGACCGCTACTTTACTCGGTTGACTTTCAGGCAATTGTGGTTGCCTTTCTGGCAAATGTGATTGACTTTCTTCGGTTGGTTTGGGCACTTCTTCATCCAAACTTTTTTGGGTAGAGCCCTCAAGCTTTTGTACTAATTTATACTTTCTCTGTAATAAACATTTCGAAATAGGTGAACTGTAACTTTTATGCGTTGACAATTAATTTGTAATCTTCGTTCTTTACCTTTAGTTGCGTGATCATGCGTTGCACTTCCCATAGCTGCTCTTCGCGCGACTTGTTCACGTATCCAGCGTTCATGAGCATGTGAATTTGCGACAAAAGGGACTCCTGCTTTGCCAATTCAGCAGCTATACCTTGAGGTGTCTCCGGTAAACGAGTGCTGCCGGCTGGCAATGGTGGGACGTACTTTGTTAGCTTAATCTCGGGGAATAAAGCTTTACAGTGAAACAAGAGAGCCAAAAGGAGTCTATGGCTCATCTGCAATGCAGGACTAAGCGTCATCGCTATCGTTTGAGCATTCATTTTTGTCGTTTTTTCCTATTTACAAAATAAATATTTAGTTAAATCATCATCCTTTCTTGGTTACACATTTTAAATAAATCGAAGGTAGATCAACTTACACAGGTGGTAACGTGATCCAAATGCAACGTTATCCAAGCTAAAAGTACCCTATTGCATTCAGCTAATTGTTGATTTGCTAAATCAGCAAGTTGAGATTCTCTTTGAGCAAGTTCTTTTGTGGAAGCTGCTTGCTCAAATCGCGATATCAGTTCACTGCTTTCTAAAACTGGTTCTGGTAGTTCTCTAAAAATACATGTTCCCGTTTAAGTATCTATTACAAGAGATTAAATAATTCAACTGTAAATAAAATATGTACAACTAACTTAATAAAATGTAGTAACAAACTGGTGGCAACAGTTGGCTCAAATTCGGACATATTTACAGGTTCACGCTGATTATATAATTTTTTCAAATGTTGCACTTTAGACTTGTTTCCAGGGACTTTGTACAATCCCTCAACAGACATTCCATGCTCCTCCAAGTAATCGATACAATCTCTGACTACTAGAGGT
>UCQR01054475.1:7620-21033 GCA_900474235.1 Cecidostiba semifascia
CATTCACTTTCTATAAAACCTAATCTAATGAATTTCGTTTTTCTTGGAATATTGATTTTTCGGTACGAAATACCCCACCCAAAATATAAAATGCTATAGTTGCTTACAATATCTTTTGTTAGTATTTGTACACAGCTGTATTGGAGGATTGACTATCGACTTTGTGGATTAGTGTATAAAAAATTATTTATTTTATATTACTCAGTCACAGTAGTTCTTAAGAGTGAGCCTCGGAACAATATTCATGGACTGCAACTCTTGGAAAAGTAATTTACAAGCATACGGCATGGTGATGGTTGAAACGCATGCACTAGACCGACAACTGTGACAGTACCCGCTGTAGGCCATCAAGCCACACTTGTTACACACGTCGACGTCAAAAGCGTCACTCGACAACATTAGTCTCTCAATCAGCATCATACTGGCTCCGTAACCGATCAGACAATCTCGTTCCATCTCTCCCAATCTCAGACCACCGTCCTTCGATCGACCCTCGGTCGGCTGTCTCGTCAGTACCGCCCTGGGACCACGTGCACGAGCGTGCATTTTGTCTTGAACCATGTGCTTCAGTTTCTGATAGTATACCTGATGGACAAAACGAATCGTTAATCTTTTGCATATTATTACTATTTTTATTAAAGGATTTTTCTCTTACAGGTCCGGAGTAGATGTAAGCTTGAAGCGGTTCTCCAGTTAGACCGGAATAGAACATGTCTTTGCCCAAGTAATTGTAGCCTTGACTCACGAGTTCTTCGCAAACGTCTTCCACTTTCGAGCCTCCAAAAGCTGTAAAATTACAATGCAAATTTATTTCTTTGAAGATTTTTTTAAGAATGCGCAGACGATTGATGGCGCATACCGGTTCCATAGTGGAATTTGCCTTTGAGTACACCAGCTTTTCCCGCGAGTAACTCGATCAATTTGCCGACTGTCATACGAGATGGAAAACCGTGAGGGTTCATGATCATGTCGGGGCAAATTCCAGAGTCGTTGAATGGCATGTCCTCCTGCTCGACGATCAGTCCTAGGCAAACCAAAGAATGAAAATAAGTATGAGAAATTTAGTAACAACAACTTAAAGAGTCCGAACTGAATCGTATATACCTGTCACTCCCTTTTGTCCGTGACGACTACTGAACTTATCACCAATTTCCGGTCTCCGCGTTTGTCGCAAAAGAAGCTTGATCAGATACGCGTCCTCGGCGTTACTGGAAATCATCACTTTCTCGATATAAGCTGGCACGGGATTTTTATACGCCACAGGCACTTCTCTGTACTCCGTTTGCGCTTGACTGCCTGTATTCACAGGGCCGGTATTCGCCGACGGCGTGGATTTGTTGACCATAACTTTCCTGTTCTCGACCATCTCACCAGGAGCAGCGATACCGTCGTTGTCAATGATATCGTGCTTCCAAGTTGGTTTTTTCGTGGTGGCATCTACCAGAGGACCCATGATTTTGTCGCTGGTCTGATTTGCGTATTTCTTCAATATGCACTTGGCATTTTTGTACACTAAACATCTACCGTATCCCCTGTCAATCGAGGCTTTGTTTAAAATCAAAGCGTCCTCGATATCGTAGCCACTGTAAGACATAACAGCCACAATCGCGTTCTGACCAGCAGGAAGTTTATCAAAGTTGATAAGTTCGATTGTTCTGGTCTTCACCATTGGAGCATGAGGATAGACCAAGTTGTACATTAGAGTATCGATGCGATTACGCTGATTGTAGGCTATCGTGCCCATCGCTTGTTTACCCATAGCACATTGATAGGTGTTTCTTGGACTCTGATTGTGATGAGGATAGGGTACAAGACCTGCACAAACGCCGAGAAGTGTGAAAGGTTCGATTTCTAAATGCGTTATGCCCTCCTTTATGTGCGATTCGCTAAAGGCGATGAAGCTATCGTTTTCTTCGTTCACATCCAAGTACTCTATCATTCCGTCGTGTAAAAAGTCCTCGAAACTTCTTACTCCCTGCTCGAGAAGTTTGATGTGCTCAGCTTTGACCAATGGTTGACCACGTTCAACGATGATGTACGGCCTGCATAATCTTCCTCCATCAGAACTGATCTGTACACATCTGAAACAATATTACGTGAGCGTAAAGAATCTAATGTTGAACGGTTTTGACTCAATATTACAAAGTAGGCATACCTGTGCTGATGTTGAGGGTATATAGATACAAATTGATTAACTAAGCCTTTTCTCCTCAGCATACGGAAAACGGATACTAATCGGTAGTAATTTTTAACGATACCTAGAATGTTACCATTCAAAAAGACCATATATACATCTTTGTTGTTTATTTCTTCACCACCTAAAATATTTACATTTTCAACGCCAAGATTGAAAGCTAGCCTCATGATAGGCTCTTCTTCTATCTCCGTCGTTATGTGGGTCATAAGAGCTAAATTTTTTACTAAACCGCAACCCTGTAAAATGTTTTCAGTTGAGTTGAAATAGCAATGTTAATTTAATCATGCGATAATAGATCCTTTACCTCTCCTTCAGGTGTATCACTGGGACACAACATTCCCCACTGAGAAGGTTGCAACGAACGTGGTCCGGATACTTTTCTAGTTTTTTCAAATTGCGAGTTTACTCTTGTCATCATACCCAGAGCAGAGATATAGGATAGACGAGAAAGCACTTGCGTTACGCCATGCCTTTCCATTTTAAATCTCTTGATTGTCCAGTTTCCCTATTTTCGTAAAAAAATTAGAAATAAGAATAATTTAACTTAAATAGACGACATCGTCTTTTTGAATTAGGGAGACTTACAGAAGATATTGCGCACGCTAATCCATTTGTAATCAAATCGTGTCTCATATGTTTGACAATATCAAACTGAGCCGCTTTAATCTTCGGTATGTTTTTGTCCGCTATTTGTTTCAGCTAAATAAAAACCGATTTGTTATTAAAAATGATATTCTAAAAACATTGTCAAGACTCAAAAAACTCGTTCACTTACCTCCCAGTTAAAACGTTTAAAGAGATCTTCAAACATAAGAGATAGTAAGGAGCCAGCCAATTCCAGTCTCTTATTACCATAGTAATCGCGATCATCAACCAACTTTCCATCTGTTTGCGCGATCATAACTTTTCGTACCATCAATGCAAGATACGTAGCTTTCAGTTTAAAATTGAAATCTATTACCTGTATAAAAATTATGCTTTATTGTTAAATACCAGTTTTTAATAGTGCATAGAATGAATATAACTTACAGGAACATGACTCAGAATATTTGAAGCTAAAACGTCTTTCATTTCGTCAGTGATACTAGCTTTGACTACAGTAAAACGCTTTTGTTTTCTCTTGTTTCCTAAATACCTAAAAACCAAAACAAACGTCAGTATTTTCATTCACAAGAAAGATGGTGCTTAAAATATTAGTGATTTCTTACTTCAGAGCTTGATTTTGTGCAAAGATGTTCAGCGCATGGCATTCCTCCAAACTTGCTCCAATTTTCTTCATAAAATTTTCTTCAGTGCCAATAAGTTGTACTATTTCTTGATCGCATACGATACCCATGGCTTTGAATATTATGACGACTGGTATGTCCTAAAACATTGATAACAAAGAATCAAATATTGATACTCCCTGAAGCAAGTCAATCGAATGATATTGCTTACATCTTGGAAAATGTTATGTCGTAAATAGTATTTTCCTGCCCTACCAATCACATTGGTCTTGGTTTTCCTCTCTTGTGTGGCACTGTTACACGACGCAACGATGCAGTTCTTGTTGTCCTCCTCCAAAATAATTCTATTCCTGAGCATCTGCTCTTGAATTAGAATGACTTTCTCTTGTCCGTTAATAATGAAGTAACCACCAGGATCATGGGGACATTCGTTCATCTTTGCCAATTCAAAATTTGACTTTTCAGACAGTACACAGTTGGAGCTCCTCAACATAATCGGCATTCTGAAAGTACACACAAGCGTAATTACACCCTGCAAAGTTTATTGTGATTGCTTTGTGTCTTACTCACCTGCCGATCAACAAATTATTCCGAATTATTGGTTGATGACCCCTCATGTATTCAATGTCAACCGTGATGGGAGCAGAGTAATTCAAATCCCTCAATCGACATTCGTGTGGAGTAGTCGGACGAGAAACGCTGAATCCTTCTTCGACATCAGGAGTGCCGATGGAAACATTTAGGTATCTAAATTATTTTATGTATTAAAAAAAGAATGCTTTAGTATTTATACGCAATGAAATTTTCTACTTCAACATTAAAAATGAGCCTCACTTGACATAAAATAGTGGATCAGCATCGCTGAGGACCTTTTCGTTGGCCTTAACAATCTTCTTGATTTCAACGTTTATGAAGTAATTGAAGGAATCGATGTGCTGCTTCACAAGACCCTTGCCTTTCAAGAATGCTGGGACGAGTTTCCATTTGTTCTAAGGGCAAGATTTTCCTCGTTACGTACACATAGTTTGCAGAAAAACAAATGGATTACAGATAAATTATAACCTAGACTAACCTCTATGTGTTGGACAACTTTGTTGAACTTTTTGTTATCGTAATTTTTACGAGAACCCATTTTGAGGGGGTGATGTCTGTTGAACTATCTTGAAAAATTGTCAATATTGCATCATTTTGCAGAGTGAAAAGGGACAATGTAAACACATGGGCCGTCGTCTATATACGATATAGTATATATATACGGACGCCGCATGTGCTGCAACAATGCGAAATAGCTGGATCTAGCAGCCGCCACATTTTTTGTACTGCTGCCATGGTGCTGCCGGTCTTTGGAAACTAAATAAGGCTATCCATCAAGCTCCGGCCTCCGGCAGAGGGCACTGAAACGAGTACGGAGGTACAGACCAGGTATACGGAGGTTAGAGAGTACTCTACTAATAAAGACCCTACTCCGTGCTAAAGGACTCTAAAGCTAAAGGAGAGCTTCACACAGAGCACACCCCCGCAAACAGAAGACCCACCACTGTCTTGTCCCACAAGGTCCCATCTCAAGCTTCAGTCGATGGGTTATAGCGTTCCCCGAACGACAAAACGTCTTTGTGTATTATCGTTGTATCGTAGTACTTATAAGTACCTATATATGTACACGTCAAATAGTATCTTCATCTGACGTGCATATCAATTTAAATTTACAGTAATTATAATATTTAACATGTCAATATTTGAATGAAACTGTAAATATAGTCAAATTCCTCAGTGATTTTAACAAGTAGACGCATTTAATTCATACATAATTCATAATAAAAAAAAAATTGTATTACATAATACAGACCGCACGTTTGCGTATATGAATGAAGGCCCCCCTCGGTCGTCGCGATAAGTTCACCGATGACGCTCTCGATCGTTTGTCAGCGTAAATAACACACAGATACACATACGTTTCACCTTATCATCGCTGTGTGTCAATTCCACACTATACGAACGCGCAACACGCGATCCAGTGAACATCACATCATCAGTTCCGTTAGTCTGAAAGTATATCCGCATCGTCGACATGAGTAGCCATACGCTTCGCCGAGGCCTCCAACCGATTTTCACGAGATCCTCGCTATTGTTGCAGTATTGTAGCAAGGCTTTATCCTCGCAGTATTACGCCATAGACGAGAACGTCTTCGGATTGTCGGAGCAACAGAAAGAGGTCAGCGAGTCATTGTCGTGATGTATAATACATAATTATGTGTATCACTCGATTTTCCTCACAGCCAACTTTTCTGCCGATCAATTCATTGATCGGTATAATGCTGATATGTATAATATGTATATGTTGTGCGCGTATGGTGATTTTAGAGTGTGGCGAGTGTTTGTAGAGTTATTGGTGGCACTTATATTAAATATTGCTGATTGTTTTTTAGCTGAGGAACTTGGTGTTTAACTTTGCACAGAAGGAACTCGCTCCGAAAGCTGCTGAGATCGATAAGAAGAACCATTTCGACGAGCTCAGGGTAATTAAATAAAAATATCCTATTTTCTAAACATTTTGAAATAGAAACATGAATAAATGTAAGAAATTTTACGTTTTTATACATTATTATTAAATTTTCTATTATTATATTATTTTTTTACGATTTATGGCCTCGTGAGTTTAATATACTGAAATGTAAGAAAGAAATATTGGAGTTGATAATAGATTTTTTATATAGTAGAGGAACAAAGAAATTTTATAAGCATATGTTTATTCGACATATGTTGTATACCTAATAATATATTCATTACCCCATCATGAATGAAAATATCTAATATCTTGTATGATATCTTCTTTCCAGCCTTTCTGGAGGGAACTAGGAAAGCTCGGTCTTCTGGGAATAACCGTGAAAGAGGAATACGGCGGAACCGGCGGTGGATATCTCGACCACGTTGTCATCCAAGAAGAACTAAGCAGAGCATCGGCGGCTATATCGCTGAGCTACGGCGCTCACTCCAATCTCTGCGTCAATCAGATCCACAGAAATGGTACCGAAGAGCAGAAGCACAAGTATCTGCCAAAAGTACGTATACGGCGAAGAAAATTTTTTACAATTTAAGTTTATGCATATAGTGTGCGTAAAGAAGCACTTTACACACTGACTTCGACGAACATTTTACTTTTACAATTACTACACAATAGTCATGTTTGAAACTTGTGCGTAAAATTCGTCTTTAGATAGCATGCCTAAAGTATTCACTTTACGCACTGGTTGCAAAATGTACATACCATTCAATATCTCATCATCATGATCACGAATACACAGTTATGCAGCGGCGAGCACATCGGTGCGTTGGCGATGTCGGAACCAGGCGCCGGCTCGGACGTGGTCTCGATGAAGCTGAAAGCCGAGAAAAAAGGCGACTACTACATACTAAACGGCAATAAATTCTGGATCACCAACGGTCCCGACGCCGACACTCTCGTCGTTTATGCCAGAACGGATCCCAATGCCGCCAAGAAGCAACACGGAATCACCAGCTTCATCGTCGAGAAGGACATGGAGGGCTTCAGTACCGCACAGAAGCTCGATAAGCTCGGGATGAGGGGCTCGAACACGTGCGAGCTTCTTTTTGAAAATTGCAAAGTTCCTGGTACGTTGATTTTTCTTGTAAAATTTTATGTAATATTATGTTATGAATAATCGTTTGCTTCCAGCGGCTAACGTACTGGGACAGGAGAACAAAGGGGTCTACGTGCTGCTCAGTGGACTGGACCTCGAGAGACTCGTACTGGCCGGTGGACCGTTAGGGTAAGTAAAAAAAAGCATACGATTTATTAACACTATGGTTACTTTAATAATCATAAATCATGCGAATAGAATTATGCAAGCTGCCTGCGACGTCGCATTCGAGTATGCCCACACGAGGAAGCAGTTCGGTAAGAACATCGCCGAGTTCCAGCTAATTCAGGTATACAATTAAATTTTTTTATATACCGATTTCGATACATATAATTACCACATTATATTACGTTATGATAAAATTAAATTTTAAAACCAGGGGAAAATGGCAGACATGTACACGAGATTGTGCTCCAGTCGAAGCTACCTCTACTCGGTAGCGAGAGCCTGTGATACCGGTCACATCAACCGAAAGGACTGCGCCGCTGTGATACTCTACTTGGCTGAGAACGCGACGAAAACTGCACTCGATGCCATTCAGATACTCGGTAAGTTTATTTATACCTAATCTTATATAAAATTATAAGATCGAATTAATGTATAACGTAAAACTTCGATTGTTTTCAGGCGGCAACGGCTACATCAACGATTATTCAACCGGTCGGCTGTTGAGAGACGCGAAACTGTACGAAATTGGCGCGGGTACAAGCGAAATACGAAGAATGGTCATCGGCCGGGCAATCAGTGCGGAGTACTCGTGAAACAATTAAATAATCATCGAGTGTACTGTGTGAACTTTTGTAATATAGCATACGATGGTTGTGTGCTTGTGATGACGCGGAACTTTTGTCGATTTGTATATACATTCCGTTTATTTTTTCTACCTTATTTTTTGCAAATATATTTTATTACGAAAAAATTTGCTTTGACTAGAAAAATACTTTTTTCATAAGCTGTCGAATACATTATCGAAAGATATATGTGCTATATATTGTAATATATTACACTGCATGTGTTGAATGCCTATTGCAGAGCTATATACGTATTATGAATGACAGATCTTATACTATGTCATCATTTCGTCGGGCTCGGCATACCGATTTAATACTGGGTCATTGACGTTGTTTACTTATATTTATTTATTATGTTTATCGCTTACTACATCATTGCCAAACCTTCTTTTATAACGTCGCGAATTAATACACAAAAATTCTATCCTACATAGAATAAAACCACTATCACTCAATAATACGTTTATAATTCAGAAAAATTAGCATATACGACTTCTAAAAATGCAAATACACGATACAAGTGCAGAAGCGAAAAGTCGTTCTCCTCGTTCTTTCTCGCCTCTCTCGCATCGGAGATATATCGAACACAAGTCAAAAAAGAACTAGAAAAACAGCAATGCACATACACGCACTTACATACGTATACGACGTGTGACACATGCAGGCTAATTCGAGTCTTGCGCACTAATACAATGCAACGCACACATCTCTTTCTCCGTCGACTTTCTCGTCTGTCAATAGCCGTGTCTCTTTCTCTCACTCACACACGGAAACATAACACACACACACATACACGTATACTGGACCCTTAGGCGTTAATGGATACTTACGGCCGGGGCTACATACAGGACAGGGTAATCGGATCGAGAGAGACGAGGAAAAGTCTTCGGATCGATCGGATCGGATCATCGTTCCTGGTAGCCGACACCGACACACTACGTGCACCTAGTCCACATCCCCGTGAGGAGCCCTGATCCAATCCCTGACACCTGCTGCTGCTGCTGCTGCTGATTTTGTCATTCGAGAATTAAGAAGAATTTCAGAGTGTGAGGCTTTTTTTCGTTAAAATGGCCAGGAAGTCGCTGAGATTCTCGATCGGCAACTACTTCGAGACCTACGTGAGTATTATTATTATGTGCGTGTGCGAGTGTGTGATGTGACTCTGGTGCATTTATACGTCCGAGTGGGACTGCATCGGTATACGAGAGAGAGAAAGAGCGAGAGGCATAGTCTCAAATTGACTTTTTTCTCAACGCCTCTTCTCTATATTTACTCTCTCGTGCGAGCAGTGCGATCTCGATCGATGTGGACTACCTATATATATTAGCTCGAATAGACGCCGGCTTATCGGCGCCTGTATAGTGACTATATTTATAGTTTGCACACATAATTATATGCATCGAATTTTCGATAGGATTTGTATCGATGCTTTATATAGACTATAATTATTGATGTTCTGAGGTTTTACAGTATTTGAAATTGATAATGAACGATGGAAGTATAGCCTTAATTTCTATTTGATTAAAATTCTAAATTTGATTAAATTTCTAGGAACCGATTTAAATAATTATATTATACTTAAGATTACATATGTTCATTTGAATATCTTTAAATACTTTCTTGGATATATATACATGCGACACTTGATAACGATGAAATCTTTTCACAGTGCAGAAATAAACTTTAGAAACAAAGAATTTTCAACTATAATTTATAGGCAAACGTTTATAGTCTGGCCAGACCCAACCTTTTTTACTTATTATAAAATAAAAATAAAAAACAATTTTCACAATCAAATTATACGCATTTTCAAAACGATAGTCTTAACTTTGGCAAAATTAATCCTCAGCATATTCGCGTTACAGTAGTAGTCCACTATATTTCGCGCAAACATCATCATATAACGTACGAGAAAAGCGAGTAAACGCACGAGACATTTCGGTACAGCACACACACACACACATTAGAATATGCGCGGAAGAGAGGGAAACAGCAGAAGACAATACAGTATACCCATGCCAATAGTAAATGAGGGCAGATTTCAGCGCTCGCAACATACACCCCTCTCTCTCTCTCTCGTTTGGAGTGAAGCTTTGGTGCAGCGGCAAAGTTGGCTCTCTCGGCGGCGCGCAATTGCCGCCTAAGGCTTGTCAAAGTCAACTTAGCCCTACATGAAGCCGATCGCGGAGCGCAGTGGCCTTTGGACCGTCGTATTGTTCGCATATAATATATATACTCATTTCTCGCGCGCGAGTGCTTTTTTTACTTAGTAGTGTCTTTATTTTTTTATTTTTTCTGAATAAGTGTGGACAAAGTCGTTTTCTTTTATATACATATAATTAAGCGTGGATTATGACGAGGCGGCAGACGCTGACCGTGAAATTACGAAGGCCGAGCCGAAGTGTACCCTGGGGTATCAGCATCGCCGGTGGATCTGATTTGGGCACGCCCTTGGTCGTCACCCGTGTGAGTCCTTGTGCTATTGTTACCTTCTCTGTCTGTCTGCGATTATGTGTGTGTGACCGTGTATAATAGTGATGGGCTTCTTTTTTCTGAAAAACACTATATGTAAAAATTTAGTCGCGTAGGTACTTATACATAATAAAAGTGTCGAGTGTATATACGTGCGCTAAAAGTGTATTATATATGACAAACAGCTATATACTACTCGATCGGCGCTAATTAATGATGCACTGAATTTAGAATGCACATTTCGGCGAACGAGGCTGCGCTGTTTCAACATTATCGGAGTTAATGCATATAATATCTATAATAACATATGCGAGTCACGCACTCGAGTAGAAATTGTCGAGTCTAGTCAGACTTAATATAAATTTCCTTAATACACGCTTACAATAAATAAAATAATAATCACATATATAATCGCTTTCTGTTTGCAGTCTGAGAACGAGGAGCTCCAGAAGGGTGACGTGATCAAGAAAATCGACGAGTACGACGTGCGCGACTTGAGGCATGTAGACGCCCAAAATCTCCTGTCAAATTCCGAGTCCGTAAAGCTAGCCATCGAAAGGTCCGAGTCTTACATCCCCCCGAGAACAGACGTATCATCATCAAGCATTATTATTAATAATAATTACAGTCAGTCGTCGTCGTCATCACCGCACTACTGCGTCGACAAGTTCGTTATAGCTGACGCTACTCGCGCTGCCATCTCGCGAAGCTTTCACATTGTCGTCAAGCACTTGTTCGAGCAGCTTATTCTTCAGCTTTTTTGAATTAACATAAATTACAATAAATATACAATTTTTTTCTTTCGTCGCGTAGTAAAACAGTGTGTGTGTGTGTGTGTGCGAGATTTTTTTTTCGGGGAAAAATAACGAAAGATGGTGTACTTATTAGACGCACACACATGCGCAGCTAAGCATTGTTTGTTAGTGTAATAGTAAAACACCAGACACACACACACACACATCAGTAGAGAAGCGCCGATAAATTTAACTAAGCTTTACGGCCGGGCCAACTTTGACGGACATCACGTGTGCGCTCGCGGTTTATAGATGTTTTTTCTGCATTTTTCTTTTTTGCGGTGAGAATTGTGACTGAAAAAAGACTTAAACATACAATAAAAGCATTTACTTAAAGCATTTTTTTTTCTACTTATTTATATATACGTGTTTCACAATCGCATAATATATACTCACAGCATATATACAAAATTCATTAAAACGCAAAAAACAAGAGCTATTATTACATACTATCGGCTACGGCATGTATATAATCGAGAAAAACGAAAATTAATTCGTGTTATATGTTTGTATATGCGCGATTCAGGCCAAAGAGCACGCAGGTGCCGCCCGTGTTGCCCAAGAGCCCGGTTCCACCTCCTCTTCCGATCGAGATCCCGGAATTCACGAGATGTTCATTAACGCCCGAAAGATTCACACCGGCACACGAGCACATCGATGAGGTGCGCGAGGAGAGATTCTACCTGTCCCAGGTTAGATTACATATATACTTATTTGTTTTTAATATTTGGACACTCGCACGTGTACGAATTTTAGACTGACTATTTTGATTTATATGGGTACAGACGCACACAAACAACGGGAAGCGCTTTTCCGAGAGATATTTCGAAACCTGTCCGCGCTGCACTCAAACAAAGACAATAAACGCGTGTACAAAATTAAGCGCTTATTTTTCATCTCACGATCTATCCCCCCAATACAAGACTTATATATTCCCATATGTATAAACATCAGCAGCGCGTAACAATGGACTTCCGGCAAAAGAAACGGGTCTCTCGTTCCTGTAAATCATGCGGAAACGAGACTAACTGGCGGTATGTACATGGAAGGGGTAAAACGTGCGTATTTTCGTTGGCCGATGGCCGGTGTCGTGTGTATAGTCGATACTGGAAAGTCCGAGAGGTGTGTGCGGCGGAGTTGCGCTATAAATATCGTCTTTTGCATATATGTATGTATAACTATATATGCATCGAATGAGTCGCAAGCGACGAGTATACGCGCATTCATGGAGATTAAATTGTTTATCTGCCAAGAGATGTGTATTCACTTTTGAATCTTTGACTTCTTTTACAATTTAGTATCGCGAAAGAAAATATAAGTATAATAAACCAAACAAAATTATTATTTTTCACACGAGCCCCATCAGGTCCCTTTGACTATATCTATTACATTCTTTTTACAATTATATATCCATTCAAAAAGCTCAAGCTTCCAAAACAAGCGTTACACACACAAAAGCTGCATCTCAAAGGCCAAAGGTTGAGGTCAAGCCCTCCGCAAGCTCGTCGCACACATACATCAGGGAGAGAGAGAATAAAAATATACACGAAAATTCGGTTGCGGTCCTCCCGAGCGCGCGAAAACGTAGGAGTGGCATATCTCCCTCGCGCCCGCCACTTGGAGAACGTGTGAGACGCGGAGTTTAGTGGCCGCCCGCGCATCAATCGAGCCAGTATACCGTGAGAGGCGAGCACAGTAGTAGTATCCGCGGATTCACACAGTCTGTAATTTATTTATTTATTTTTTTTAAATTATCGATACAAATATTTCCGATCTTTCGGCTAATAGCGAAAGTTCCGCGAAGTAAAAGTACAGTGTGAGACGCAGAGGGAGAGTTGTAGTTATAGAACACATAGACGTAGTATACAATCAAGATGCCGTCGTATCGCCGTTCCTTAACGACGAGTTACAGCACGCCCTTCGACAGCAGACCGACCAGCGAGAAGGAGGCTGCCGTATACTGGGTAGGATTTTATCGAGCCTTCTTTTTTTTGAAAATTCGCGGGAACTATACACACGACGTGATTATTTACATAAGTGAATCAATGAACTTCATGGGTAAACCGACACTCGCTTATTTTCTCATCGGTGCGTCCAATAAATGTATATAACAATAGAGCGGTATAGTATTGGCATCGGCGACAGCTCTCGTCCCGGTGCCAAAGCTGAGCTTTTACCGGCGCTAAACTTAAATCTGCTTTGTTGCACATCTTCGTGATAATATAGATACATCGCGTATATACATTTAGAGTTTAAGGGATACAGTGTATACAG
>UCQR01054494.1:5816-23491 GCA_900474235.1 Cecidostiba semifascia
CATATAATTCATTTAATATAAATAAATAACGAATAAAAGGATTGTTGACGTAATACCAAATGTATAATTCGAAATAATTTTTTTTTACGTCATGGGATCATCTCTTGATGAATCCAAGAAAGATACTTGGCGATATCCACGTAAACGACGTATTCCTTAAAATCGCAAAATCTTGTTCTTGCCTTGATCGTTGATAAGGAAACTATTCCCCGTAAGTGGTAACGACTTATACTTGTATGATACATTACGAATCCACTACCGCTATCGCCAATGCAAGGACCGCTACCATTTCTTCGGCCAGCGCAAAACGTCCGGTTCGACGTTGAGTCAAGAAATGCAACGTTACTCCTAAGACAGTCCTCCTGTAAAAATTATAATTTCGTCTGTCCGTGTATATAAACGTATGTTTAGTGATGCGCTGTTTTTTCAGCTTGAAAAATTGCATCATACGAATTTTGTTACAAAAATTTATATTCACCTGCGATACAATCGGTACTTTAGACATTCGTGGCTCGATAGACTGCCGCCTATTCTGCTGGTCTCTTCTCCATCCGGCAACGTAACCAGATCTACCGACAACACTTTCAAGATCGGGTCTTCCTATCCAGAGACATAAGGGACGAATTCTCGGGGTATATTTAACGCGCTCCATAAGCTTGATTATTGCCAAATCAGAATCAGCGCTCAGTGGGTTCACGTAATCTGGATGCACTTTGTACTCGATTACGTCTACATTTAAAGATCCCTGCTCATTCCAGTCGTACAAATTGAAACGGCCGAGCGATACTACCAACATGTTGGGTGGTATATTCTCGCCATCCTCTTTCAAACAATGAGCCACTGAAAATATGTGTCATGAAATTAGATGACAATCAGTGAATTATTATTATTTTTTTTTTTCTCGTAACTATATTACCTGTCAAAACGAATTGTCTAGAGATGAGATTTCCATTGCATATGAACTCTAGTTCATCTTTCATCACAAAAACGGCAGCTAACCATGGCCACATAGTAGGTGAAACTGCTTCGCCATTTGCGATCACTGTATTTGAGTCACTTATTAATCCGCACGTGAAATCTAATGGTTTAGGCTTAGATGGACGATCGAATTGCAAATCACTCGTCGGTATCGCGGTCGTTATAGTTTCCTGTTCGTCAGGTACCATCGTCGTTGTTCGTCTATCCGTTGAAGGGTTTGGATTCGCAGGACTTGTCGATGAATTTGTGCGATTCGAAATATAATTTAGCAAATGCTCCGATAGTGGAATAATCACTTGTGGCGGATACAGGGTGTGCTCGAGTATCATATTCGTCACGATCATCCCCATTGCTAAAATATAGAATGTTATCAAATCAAAAAGAAAAACTTTTCATATAGATATTAACTTGAATTTACGTGGTTGTCCTGTGCAATACGAATAGTCATTAAGTGTGATGCTCGTGACTACTGGAATAGGGTTCCGGACAGGAAAGTAGATCCGATAATAAATAGGCATGCCTTGAAGAACCAATCGTATAGACTCTTCCTTTGATTTTTCTAACTCTACGCGCCCAACGTATTTCTAGAATAAAATAATTTTTTGATTTGTTAATAATTACAGTAAAAATAAGGCATGCCTTTAGAAACCAGAATATATAGACACATCATCACGCACTGTAGGTAGGACCGTGCCGACGCTTAAAATCACACGTAGATGTAAAGGGACACCTTGCGGCGGTGCAGGAATTTCGACGATTCCCATGATTTCTCCGGTGGTCTCGTTGCGAAAATACCGAAAGTACTCTGGGCACTGGCATTGCGTAATGACGAATAATTGAATTGTTTGTATAAAAATTCCAATTCCGTAAACTGCATGATACATTTTGAACAACAGAGTGAAACACTGCAAGTATAAGCATAATTTTGTTAAACAATAATGTCAGTTCTATTTTTCAGATTTATATAAATTTTAGTATATAATAACATATTGTGTTCCTTTTTTTAAAGACTCACCCTATCATTGCCTGAAATAAAAGCTGATGTTACCCCGTAGAAAATGGCATGAGTTTGACATTTAAAACGAGTTTTAAAGTTTAAATGCCCCAAAAAGACGACTTAATCCTGTTTAAATTTTTGGATCTACGATTAGTGAAAGAAGTCGATCTTCGAGGACAGTTCTTATAACACCTTGTACGATTCCACTGAAATTAAGTTCATTGGATCATCATTTTTTAAATGTACATGTATGTAAAGATTTGATTTCAATTCAAGATTGCATTAAAATTAAATTAAAGTTAAATTAAAATTATTACCAAACGTCTTTTCCTGTCGTTTCTTCGTCTTTGTCCTGTGCATCCAAATTTATTTGAACACTTGCTAAATTTAGGATGTTTTTTATTCTTCTGATGATCTGATTAAACAAGAAATTGAAATAAATTATAACACCTAACTAGAACAATTACAAGTCACACGGGGTTAATAAAATGTTATGTAGGTGTGTTAATTTTTAATGTGATACGTTGTCGTACAAATAAATGATCGCGAATAACAAGATGAAGTAAAATATACGTAAAGCATCGATATTTGCTATAGAAATATACTCTACATTGTTTACATTACAAGTTATGAAATGCAATATCGAATGTATGCTATTTCGAATTAAGTGCTTATATATATATTCACACAAAATATTTATTCGCCAAAAGATTGCGTATTATAAATTTTTATTCTTATACGGCGTTGCTTTCTTACCTTAATTCAGTATTAAATATTACACTACATCGAAGCTCAGGGTCATTGTATATTCATACCGCTGATATGGAAAAATGCACTAATTTTTCATAATAATTACAAAAAATTCTGAAAATTTTTGTATAACATAAACCTTTGAATATATATAAATTAGTAATTAAATACGTGCTCATACTTTGAAACTACTTAGCATACTAGTGCCCCCACTCTCGAGAAATCGTTTTATTAAATACGCGGCGTCAGTTTCTCAGTTGCACGATCAGCAATAAGTAAAAAACCAAAGCGGCCGACCTGATTATAACGTGAATGAAATAGAGTTTCATTTGCATGAATAAGCTAATTTTTTTTTTAATCAATCAACTATTCTGTTACTTTGAAAAGCACTTATTAAATACTTATTAAATTATAAAATTTTGAATATTTATAAAATATTGAAATGATATTAATTATATATTAAAATTTTTATATAAAGTATATTTTGTAATTAATTTGCTACATCTTCATTATAGACATGCTGCGATGAATATAATATTCACATAAAAGCTGAATGGCAACCAGTTTGCTTATTATGAAAAAAAATAAATGCGACAACAAATAGGTGTAACTTTAAAAAAGTATATGCATGAATAGATACCTAAAAGAATCTGTGTACTTATACTTCATCATTTACGTCTGATAAGAAATTTCGCGAATATTCAAAGATCCCGCGTCGCGTCGCTACTACAATATATAGATATAGTAAGTATATGTTGAGTATAGTACGTGTATGGTATATCTGGACATGTGGACTGTTGTATATTCGATAAGTGCGACAAAGACAGCGACAGGTGCGAGAGAGAGGGCCGATCATGCATCATGCTGATATGTTGGAATTTGTCGTATCGCCGGTGAATTTGCGAACGTTCGCTGCCGCAAGCCGCATGAAAACGAGCCCTAATAACTACCCTGAGAAGCTGGTTCGAGCGCACTAATGTTGTATTTACATGGTATTTACTATAAAATAAATAAATCAAGTGAAAACCAAGTGAAAATAAACTGCAATCCGGAGTTCATCGCTGAAAGGAAGAATTGTTCATCAGCGGTGAGTTGAAAGCCATCGCAATAATTTCGTCGTGTGCCCGGTATACCCGGCGGTATTCCTATCACAGATCACGGCTTTGTATTTCATCATATTTTAGCAACATACTAGGTAAACAAACTTATTTTGTTTAGGTTTCAGCAATAAATTAGCCGTATAGTTCAGATCAAATATCGCACTCAAAATGGAAGAAGAAATGGACTTGAGTAATCCTGCTGATGAAGAGGAAACTGAAAGGAAACTTCTCGCCGACACGTCCGATGACGAGAGCGAGGAGGCTGAGAAAATTGATAGTGAGGTGTTAGCAAGTGACTCCGAGGGTCAAGTAGTAAAAGCGAAGGACAAAGATGTAAGCGATGACGACAGTGACGATGACAGCGATGATGAAGATGATGATGAAGCCGACGAAGCCGAAGTTCGGATTATTGAAGCAAAGCTGGCAAATGATCCCTATGATTATGATTCCCACAAGAGACTTATTGAAAAGTTGCAATCCATGGGAGAATTGGAGCGACTGAGGGCAGCGAGGGAAAACATGAGTCGACAGTACCCCTTGACGACTGAAATTTGGCTGTCCTGGCTTAGGGATGAAATGAGACTTGCTGATACGCCGGAGCAAAAGAAGGCTGTCATGGAACTGTGTGAACGAGCAGTTAACGACTACCTATGTAAGTACAAAAATATGAAAAATTGTGGTTGTATCAACTAATGCAAACATATAGCAGGACTGATTTACAATTAACTCTAATTATTTGTTTCGAATCATTTTTAGCTGTAGAGATATGGTTGGAGTATCTGCAGTTTAGTACAGGACTGGGCACGGAAAAGGAGACAACTGAAAAAATCAGAAATATTTTTGAACGTGCTTTGACTGCAGCTGGTCTGCATGTGACAAAAGGAGCTCTAATTTGGGATGTCTTTAGGGAATTTGAAATTTTCATAGTTCTCATGGTGAGGAATCATATTTAAGTTTTATTTCTCATTAGTGTATAATGTATCCAAATTTTTTTTCTCTTTAGATGGATTCGTCAGATCCTGAAAAGCAGGCTCAAATTAATCGTATCGGCAAACTATACAAGCGCCAGTTAGCATGTCCACTTTTTGGTATGGAAAAAACATTTGAGGAATATGAGATTTGGAGATCTTCAGAAGGTATAGACTGCACTGAAGATGACAAGATCATTAGAAGTGGCTATGAAAGAGCTTTGGCACAACTAAATGAGCGCATACCTTTTGAAGAAAAAATTGAATCTATAGAAAATAAAAATGAAAGACTCGATACCTACAAAGCTTACTTGGCTAAAGAAAAAAAGATTGGAGATCCTGGACGAGTGACTCTACTTTATGAGAGGGCAATAGCAGATATAAGTCTTGAACCAACATTATGGACTGATTATATACACTACGTGGAAACAAACATAAAAATAGATGATATTACAGAAAAGATTTATGTACGAGCAGTAAGAAATGTTCCATGGTGTGCGAAAATTTGGCAAAATTGGATTAGATTTTATGAAAAGAAGAATAGTCCATTAACAGATGTCCAGAAATTGGTCGAAAGTGCTTTTGCAGTCGGATTTTCTACAGCAGAGGAATACAGAAATCTTTGGATGAGTTATCTTGAATATTTGCGTCGCAGAATCGATAAATCTGAGGATGAAAAAAAACATCTTGAAATTCTCGAAAATGCCTTCAACAGAGCTTGTGATCATCTAGCTTCTTTTGGCATTGAAGGGGATCCAAGCTGTGAAATTTTACAATTCTGGGCAAGAACTGAAGCAATCCATGTAAATGATATGGAGAAGGCACGATCATTATGGGCAGATATTATGTCTCAAGGTCACTCAGAATCAGCAGCCAGTTGGCTAGAATATATTTCTGTAGAAAGGTATATTGTTTTTCTTTTATTTTATATGATTATCTAATAATTAGAATTTTTATTCTTCATACTATTATTATGTAATATTTATATTTCAATTTGCAGATGCTATGGTGATACCAAACACTTGCGTAAACTGTTTCAAAAAGCATTAACATCTGTTAAGGATTGGCCAGAAAGCATTGCTAATGCGTGGATAAATTTTGAACGTGATGAAGGCACATTAGAACAAATGGAAATCTGCGAAATTAAGACAAAAGAGCGGCTCGAAAAAGTTGCTGAAGAGAGGCAGAAATCTCAACAGTACTCCAATACTCGTGAAGAAGTTTCTTCAAACAAGAAAGCAGGAAAAAGAAAAATTGAGGATGATGGAAAGTGGAAAAAATTAGGTTTAACTACAAAAATGGCTAAAATGGATAAATCATCAAAACCAATAATAAGAGAAAGCACTTTGAAATTAGATAAAAACAAATTAACTGATGAAAGTAAAAATGATTCGAAATCCAAGGTAGCCCCTCCTCCTGGTTATAAAGAATCGAAGGTAGCTCCACCTCCTGGTTATGAAGAAGAAAAAATGGAAGAAGACACAAATAATCTTAATGAAGCAGATCCTAACATTACTATATTTGTTAGTAACTTGGATTATACTGCAACTGAAGAGGAAATTCGAGAAGCTCTTAAACCAGTTTGGCCTATCACTTTATTCAGAATGGTCAAGGATTTCAAAGGGCGTAGCAAAGGATTTTGTTACGTCTCGTTAAGCAGTCCGGTAATTACATATATTTTTTTATTTTATAAACATTCTGCGTTCTACTAAAAATGCTCGAATCAATTAACAAATTATTAAATAAAATGATAGGAAGCAGTGAGCGAAGCACTCAAACTCGATAGAACGCGTATAAACGGCAGACCGATGTTTATTTCAAGATGCGATCCTGATAAAACGTCAAGAGGGCCAATTTTTAAGTACAAGACTGAATTAGAAAAGAACAAACTGTTCATCAAAGGTAAACAAGTTAAAAATATTATGATTCATACATTTCTATTACTAGACTAAATTGGAAACTTGAATACCAATATAAGCAAATCAATTTTTTAATTATAGGCTTACCTCCCTCAACTACAAAAGAGGATTTGGAGAATATCTTCAAAGCACATGGAAGTTTGAAGGACGTTCGATTAGTAACTTACCGTAATGGTCATTCAAAAGGCTTAGCTTACGTTGAATTTGACGATGAAAATTCTGCTGCTAAAGCTTTAGTAGCTACAGATGGAATGACTATCGAAGATAAAGTTATAAGCGTATCAATAAGTCAACCTCCTCCAAGGAAACATGTTCCAGGTACAGATGAATCAAACACAGTCAAATCTTTGGGTGGATCCACAACGAGTAGGACTCATTTTGGAAATCCCAAAACTATTCTATCTATGGTACCTCGAGCAGTTGTAAACAACGTTACTAGTAGTACAAGCGCTGAGGTATCGGGAAATGGTGTCTCGAAATCATTGAGTAACACGGATTTTAGAAATATGCTTCTTAAGAAATAAGGAATATATGCATAATATTAGGAATATAGCACATAAGTTTTTTTATGTAAAGTTTAATATCGGTAAGGATAGCCTAAAATCTTAAAAAATCTGTTAATATGAATATATATAATTATTATATAATAATAAAAATTAAGAAAAGAAATCAAAGCTGAAATTCCTAATTAAGGAATTAAATTCATTAATTAAGGGAAGTTTTTTATAATTCAATAAATAATAATAAAAAAAGCAAAGTACAATAATGTCATACAAAAGTGATTTTTTAGGATTTTAATGGATCTTATAACCAAAAGAAATTTCGTAAAACAATAATACCATTACTTTAAAGAGTTTGTATGTATGTACATATTTTAGCAACATTTATGAACTACTTATACAAAATGTCACGTAAACTCGAAACTACAAACTATCTACGTGATTGAAACCTTAGATTATTATTGTATGAAATAAAGCGACTTTTGCTACAAAATAAATACGTTTAATATTACATTCAGTCGTAAATATATATACACGTACTCATCAGTACGATGCTAGATATAAATTGGTATGTATAACTAAATGCACGTTCCTCTCCAGCTCGTACAGTATGCTCATCTCTTTCTTTACAACTACAATGTTTTGTAAATGTATGAGTGTCGAAAAGTACCGATGAATCTTCTTCCTCGGTTGGACGGATTCGTAAGAAGAGTATAAATGAAATTTGTATTCGTATATATATGTACGAATTATCACGATCGTTTATTAGATCTGCATTTGATTAGCGGTCGTGGTGTAGTGTTTCTTTTGTCGCGGCGGAGCGACGGGTGGCTGATGCTGCTGTACGGGTGTCAGAAGTCTCCTAGCCATGAGCCACTTCTTCGCCCGGCCAGCGTGATAGTAGTACGTGTAAAGCAGTGCCATGACGGCCAGAACAACCAAGAGGCACGTACCGGCGATGATGAGGTTGAACAACCAGTAAGGTCCACTGTATTCGGGCGAATAATCGCTCGTTTCTGTGGAGGATGGAACACTGGCTGTCGACGGTGTGGTCGGTCTCTTCGGAGGACGAGGACGAGGCGGTAGTGTTGCCTCTTCGTCACCGATGGCTATGTCCGCACAGGCTCGAAATTCTTCTTGGGGACCACAACCCACGGCGCCTACACAAAATTTATCGTTGCAAAATTTGTTGTATAACAGCGAAATATAATTGACCGACATATAAACGCCGTGAATTCATAGTAAAAAGGCCTTTTAAAAGAGAAATAAAAAAAATGCATTTGAATTTGTGTACCGTTAAAACGTTGCGCAACTTCCGAGGTATTATAAAAAAAAAAAATAATACTTTCGCTCGATTCCGGAAGATAATACGAAAAATTGTATTACGTTTCCACGCAAAGGAAAAAAATAATATAAAAATCTAGATAACAAAAAGCCCGAGCGTATGAGTATACGACTGCTTTTTGAACCTGAGACGAGGTTTCATTGCGCGCGAGACGTAAAACTTTAGGAAGGAAACTTTATTACACAAGCTAAAGTACGGGTCAACGAATGTTGCAGCTAGCTAACATCTCACGTCGCGCAACTCTATTGCTTTTGAAATGACGCAATATAGGTCGCGGACACTTTTTGAGATATTAATAACACTTTCACTCGGCGCGTGAGCTCTATACAAATTTTAATGCATCATTATACACAAAAGCGTCTTCTTTGTCATATTATACTCGGCATGCGTATATATGCCCGCGTAATAATTTAAAATTATCAAGACCGCAAAATAACTCTTCCAAGTGTACGCAATTCTCACCTGTTCCATCGCCGCAGTCTCCCCAATTATTCCCAGCGACGTATCTCCACTGGAAGACGCACTGGCTGCAGGTCAGCTCGTCCGGCAGCCTGTAGTAGGCTTCGAAAATGCGGTTACCCTCGCCGGGATAGTAGCGCACGGTGCCGTTCTCGCCCTTGAGCACGTACTCGTCGAGGCAGTCCTGCGTCACCTCTTGGCCTCGGTACTTCATGGGACAGGTTCGAAACTCGAAGTAGCCGTGATGATTGGCAGTGAGCTCGACGCGCACCGGAATCACGGCCCCAGTCCTGTAGCGACGCACTATCACGCTGTTGCCGTATTTACCGCCTGTCTCGTGTGCTCGTGGCTGTATCGTTTTTATTTGTTTATTAATCTTTTGTAAATTATTGTGAGTCATGATGTTTAATGTATACGATGTGGTACTGTATATTGACGCGTTATAAGATTGTGTCACATATATGCGAGGAGATTCAGTAGAACAAATCAGGCGTGACGAGACGAGATGAATCACGCACGTCTATGAAATTCAATGTTTCTGTATGTAAAATTTTGGAACTGAGAAATAAATAACAGCGCTCATCGTTGTTTTGAAATCAGTGACTATATATGTATGAATTTCCTTCGATTGATCTCATCGACATCAGTATCGATATGTAATATAGAAATTATGTCATCGTCGATCAATTACACCGGCGGTTGAATCAGCAACTCAAGACTTTCTTCTATACTCCAACAAAGCATTTATCGTTATTATACGAGCTTCGTCATAGAACAGAATTATCTTTGCTCAGCTATAATTATGCGCTTATACGAGAAATAAACAAAAATAAATAATCTCACCGGTTTGGTGTCCCATGCATCGCCGCAAATTCCGCACTTGCCGTTATTACGCTGCCACTGTCTCGTGTAGCCACCGCAGTAGGATTCATGGTCGTTGTAGTCGGCTGGCGTGTCAAAACCGTACCTCCACATAGACGCTCTCGACGGCGGCTCTATCAGTCTTCCATGTGCTGAAGCTTCCTCGATCAGGAAGCTTGCGATTACGCTCGCTACGCAAGCGACGTACAGAAACGGCCGTAGTCTAAATCTAGCGGCGAAGGTCTGCGATGGGAAACAAAACAAAAACAAAAACAAGCAAATTGTCAATCACGCGATATCATTGTTCCTTCGGGTATATTATATGCGCCTATGCTATTATATATGTGTGATCGTGAGACATTTTAATTAAGGTTCCACAGTAGGCTAATGTGTATAATAGCATTGTATTGAAATATCAACGCTGCATATAATTTATGCAAATCATATTAGATAAAATATAACTGACCCCCTTTTATTATTGATAGGCGTATATGCACACGTAATATGCTCTTGAACTTGCTGCTATATCGAGATTTGTTATTAAGATTTCGCGAAATTCAAACACGGAATTAGCAACAAATAGGTCAGAAAAGGAAGTGTAAAAGTAACGCATACACGGCGCTCTAAAAAGTCGAGTGTGCATATACGTGTGTGTGCTGCTCGTTGAATAATTCATGCCCCGCCTGGGTATAAATCACTCGAGCGAGTCTCATTTGAATTTGTAAAGGGAAGTCGGCGTGTATAGTGGCAAGGACCTCGCTATTGTTGTAATGGTCCACGCGGTCCCGGTGTTACGTGTATATATAGTATATACATATAGGGTTTATGCACCGCCATAGCATTTCTCTTCCTGAGCTTCCGAGCGCGCGTACTTTTCTCGAATCTCGAACAGCTTCAGAATATCTCGCGCGTGTTATTTTCTCTTTTTTTTTTTCAAGCCGACGCGTGAGAACAGTGTTACTTACGCTCGCAATTAGAGCTGACGGTTTAATGCCGCTGCTCCTAAACGCGGTTATATTCCGAACAATTAAGTAATAAAGGAGTTTCGCGTATATATGCTACTCCTCTCTCGCGCGACACGTTTACGTTCGCGTTGAGGACTTGAGTTATTGCGTGTTACGTGTGTGTGTATATGCAAAGAAAACGTAAGTTTGCAATTGTGCGTGTTTTTTTTTTAATTATATACGTGTGTATTGCAAGAATTGAGTCTTCGGCGATTTGCCATGTTTAGGAAAGACGGACGCAAGAGAAAACGAATGATGATCCACATAGAGTCGTTTTTTTTACAGCTGTAGCTTTTAAGTGCATCCTTAACTGACCGAATAATGTTTAGAGAGTTCAGAGCATACCGTTCATATAGTCAAGAGTGTGAAGTCACACTAATGAGGCTTACACGCCTAACAAGACGTGAAAAAAAGGGAAAACGTGCAGTACAATGCACTAATAATCAATTTTTCATTGGATTCATTCAGCTTGAAATATAAAAATTTGTAGTGCGATAAAATTGTAAATCTTATCGAACGTATGTAATTCTTATTCATGAATATTCCGCTAACATACATTTGCAATATATATTCTTTACAAAGACACGCTTCGTGGAAACCGACATAACGCTTCATTACAAACGGCTGGATTATGATTAAAAAATATCTTATAGATACAAACGACTATAAAAAAGAAAAAGAAATCCTCTACAACTGTACATTATTAGAGCTACTTCCGTCGTTTATATACAGTATCAGTTCCGTCATTATTATTATCATCAGCCCGTGATGTAATTCTCTCTTTCTCTCTCTCGTATATAATGACAAATCGCACGGGTAAATAATTTTCTTGCGAAAGTCCCGATGGAAAAGTCGCGCCGCGAGTGCGCACGAAAAAAAAAAAAAAGAAAAGGAAAAGAGTGAAAACCTTGTGAAACAGATTCAACTGATGCATGAAAGTCCACGCGAGTATCGACTACATAAAGCTGAGGCGCGCAGCGAAAGGGCAAAATCGATGAGAGAAAGATGAGTCTTGCGATTCGGAACCGCTGAGTATAACGAGCTCGTTATATACACCAGAGGATAAAGGCGTCGATTAGAAAGTATAAATGAAATCGATTGGTCGTCATACTGCAGCGTGCATGAGAGAGCTATTATCATGGTCTTATAGCAATTTTATTCAGCCGCCAACGCGCTCTTAAGGACATCGGATTTCACGCTCAGATGTGCGCGATAAACTCTCGGTCTATTATTGCGCTGTATTTTTAAAAAGCATGCTAATTTCAGTTGGCTGTGTGTATTATACGTATCGGCTTGTGTGACGTTCGAGAGTCTGAGCAGAATAAACTTTACACGTTCAAGCTATGATCTACGTACCTTATATTTTAGAATAAATTATATACCAAATATAATAAAATGTGTATATATTTTATTATATGTGGGGACGTCACTACTATTTACTATATTAGCTTTATGTCTTTTTATACGAAGAAATATAGTTCTGTAACCAGAGCATCGTTAAGACTAACGATTCAGAGACAATTAATAAATACACTTCCGGGCGTCTTGTTATCTGTATATATGTTATAAAATTGTAGTAGGTATATGCATTCACGTCGCTATATCTTTTTGTATAAATCTTAATGAAGATATGAATAGGAAGTTTTTTTTAGAACGAACTTAAATGAACGACAATGGCATACCTTCGTGTTAAATTGGACAAAGTGTTACATGGGAACATTTTTGTAAAGTAGGTTTCTATAAGGTTGATGGTTTCGAACAATCCCATCATTAGAAAATCGACCATAATTACGAGTCTATTGATTCAAATGAAAATGAAAAAAAAATTTGTAAAATATTTATAAGATTTCACGATAAATTAAAGAAACATAATGAAATTCTTTGTTAAATGTTTCAATGCTTAAAAATCCAATTAAAAATTTAGGCCAAATAATTAAACCTTATAATAATGTAGTAGTATGCGGAAAAAAGTATAATAAAAAGAACATGATAGATCAAAGTAAAATAACTTTCTATAATATACCTAATCTAAACGGGTTTCTATAACTAGAAATTTCAAGTGTTACATTAAATATGGATTACAATTTCAAATTAAGTATATCGAGTAATGTGTAACAACTTATTATTCGTACATAAGGCATGCCATATTATAGGTATGATAAATCTATAAATCTGTTTATATTATTTCTGCAACAGTTTTTAATTGTTATTATACTCATGAATTCCAATATCGTTTAAAATAGCTCTGGCATGCATAGATGCGCTCTTTACAGGATATAATAAGTTCATTTGTGCAATAGGAATAGACATTTAAAGCTTTCGAAATTGAAAATCGTTTTTTCTAACACGCATGTTTCATAATTTGTTAATTATTATTTTTATGTTTTCACAAATGTAGTATTTAAATTTATGGGTTTACCCTCAATTGCAATACTTTCAATTCGCACTTAGGTATTATACTATAACAAGTTACTATTAATACCCTTAAGTGGATAGTTAAAATCTTATGGATCTAGTAAACGTAAAGTATAAGGCCTGTAAAAAATATTATTAAATTATGAATTAAAACAAAACTTTCTCTATATACATCTACTTTAATTTTACAAACGTTTTATTAAGTTATTAAGATGTTCAATGACTTGTTAAAAGATTTTACAAGAAAACATAAGCATATAATAATTTTTTATAGCTTGTCAAATAATAAAACTATACGTTTTTATGATTTTCAATTAAAAAACGTTATTTTAGTTTTAAAACGTTGTTACAAATAAATATATAAGAATCTAGATATTAATTTTAGTTTTCATTTTATTAACACGTTCGCCAACGAAAATGGTCAATATTCTATCAGAAATTTCATACAAATTGTATATTTCATACAAATGTACAAATATTATTTCAATAGCCCAGATTCAGGTAGATTTTAAATACGAAACAGCAGAGAGGAAGGATTCTGTTAAGTAGTTTAAAAATTCAGCATCTCCTTTAGAAAGGTCAAAGAAACCGTAACGAAATCTCGTCCTCGATTCGGTACAAACAAAGAGACGTTCACGCCACACACTGTCCACTCTAAATCCACATACATATATACCATACACACAAAAAGCACTCCGTGAGCCCGCACGCACTGTCGCACATTAAACTGCAGTATATACCGCACCCCGTGTACGGGTCATCGACCTTCACCACCTTCAAGTCGCCAATAATCCCGCTCCTGCCGGAAAAGGCCCAAAATTCCACAGAACCTTACGCATACGCTATCAATAAAAGGCCATAAAAAAAAAAAACAATAAAACGATCGGATATTACTCACCGCCTGGCAGTGCTGCGAGCGTCCCATGTCAGCTCGTTCGGGCCTCGAGTCAAAGCGGCGGCGTCGCTGGCATCGACCGCAGCCGTGTCGAGCAGCTGAAAGGACCCGGACCTCGGAACCGGTCGCCGAGGACTGAGGCCCGAGCTGTTGTTGCTGTAGTCGCTCGTTGCCGATGCTGCTGCAGCGCCGCGCCGCGTAGGAGTAGGTCATTAGAGCACGAGCCAACGAGCCGCAAGCCGCATTCGCGATTCGGTCCTCGTACGTGTCCTCGACGTTGTTTGATGTACTTGTGCCACACGAGCAAACGGAAGATTCTTCCGTGTTCTTGTTATAAGCCAGCTGTCGAGAAATTTCGGGGACTTTTTTTTTCTTCGCGCGGGAGAAAGGCCAGCTTTTTCGACGTTGATGAGCCTGCCGCAGGCGCGTTATCGACTGATTTCAGCCTTTCAATGGGCTACTCTGATGGGCTGTTCGGGGGAATGCAAATATGCTTTTAGAAAAAGTCGAATAATTATAGCTACACGCGTGTGTTGTAGGGAAGTCTGACGCTGAAATAGGTCAGTGGTTGTTTTTCATTTTGTAAGAAACCTCCTGATAAAGTCTTGATTATTAATTGGAATAAAAAATGGATTTTTTATTTAATTCAAAGAGGACGTTGCAAAAAGTACGCTTTATAGTACAATAATTTTTTTCTTGTAGGAGTTATAATTGATTGGCTCAAAGTAATTTGTTTTGTATTGTTATCAGATAACCTTGCAGTTCTAATTATTTTGGAGAAATTCTATTGTTAGAAGTAAAAGAATAATACGCGCGATGGACCAGAATGTGAAGATCAGTTCATCTGTTCACGGTTGATGCGAATGGAACCAAGCTATTGTAGAGTCGAGATTAGGTACAGATTAGGAAAATGCGTCTAATTATATAATTTTGTAAATTATTTAGTTTTAGTAAATTTGTATTTCACGCCCATGTTAAATACTTTCATAGTAAGTATATACTCAATGCGTTTATGCTTTATTCTTTTTTGTTTAATTGTTGAAGCCTTGAGTTCGTTATTATATATATATATATATATTATATAGCGAGCACGCGACAAACCCAGTGTGGATCTTATCGTTTGAGAAACACGCAAGAAAAATAAGTTTACCATGCGATATATTTTCTAGAGAAAATACGGCTTTTAAAATGCTTTCCTTTGACATCAGAAAAATTCCACGAAAAAAACTTCAAACAACGTATTTTGCTACCTGAAAAAAATTCTCTACAGATATTTTTGACATCAAAATTCTCTATAACCATTTTTAATTATTTTACTACATATATTGCAAAACTCTATACAACGGTACCCATTGTTGTAACAAAGGTATATTTTATGTAGGAAATTTCCGTATAAAAATATCTGTGTGGAATTTTTTCGTATAGCATAATACGTTGTGTAGAATTTATTCCGGGTCCTTGAATTTATGCCAGTATAAAGCCTTCAAGATTTTGCGCCTGATGAAACAGAAAATTAAAATATTCTTCATACTATATATATATAGGTTGACGAAATTATAAAAAGAAATCAAACGTTATGCCTACTTGGTACATATGGGTATTTACAATGTACAAGATAACATTTATAACTTATTTAAAAAAAAAAACGTTCTTAATTTTATTCTAACAAATGATCGAGTCGGTTTTGAAAAATATTCCACAACCATTTTCTCAATTTTACAAAACCTCAAAGCCGTATATATACTTTAACTATACACACAACACCTTACGAAAATTCGAGGTTGACCTCGAATGCATGGACTCACCGGAATCGCGGTGCTGCTTCCCAACAATCCTTGCTTTCAAAAAAAGGACACGCTTCGATCCTTCAAAAAGCATGCAAGCACCTCTGCACCTACAGCTGCACTTTATCGTTAAAACACAAACTCTCGCGTTTCAAGTATACTATATACCTATAGGTACGCGTAGAAAAACCAGACAAATTTAAAAAAACGCAAGTATACGAACTATCCGCCTTTCACACATATGCGATAAGTGAGACGCACGAGTTTCGTGTGTGCCGTTAACGCGATATTCGGTCTACGTATGTATCTGCAGCAGTTCAGTTCTGGAGGTATATACTTTCTCGCGGGACGACTGCGACGTGAATGGGAACTCGAAGCCCCGTCACGGGAAATCGCTTCGGCCGGCGATGCCACAAAATGCTGTCGTCCCACGAGAAGGAGGAAGTGGATTAAAAGGGAATGGCTTCTTTCATGCTCGAGATTCTCGTGTATAGGTAAGGATTTTTCATGAGCATGCACTCGCTACCGTCGATTGTTTCGAGTCTTATAATTTCGATCTTATATACTGATTATTAATGTCTCGTATATAGCGATTTTTGCAAGAAACTTTTCAACTAGCTGCGTTATTTCTTTTTCAACTGGCTTATGATAATACGATAAACTTATTTACATATATTTAACCATCATCTAATTTTTTATATAACAATTAAGTCTTATCTTAAATATATTAAATATTTTTTAGCTACGCCACTTTCAAAATTCGGCTCGAACGGTACATATAAGTATATGATATATAGCTTATGCGATGAAACATTTACGCACATCCTGGCAGATGTACTTTCGCGCGGACCTTATCTTAAATAATACCGTTATAATCCTGAAAGAAATAAAATATTTATTCCATAAGAAATATAAAAGAAAAATTTTTATTTTCAATCACTCAATTTTATAGTTGACAGTGTGAAGCACAGCTATAAATTAAAAAAAATATTCTCAATCTTAAAGTTAAGTTTTTTTTTATAAAACCGGAAAGATTCATTAAATATCGAAAGCATAGCTAATCCTGTCAATTGTTATTTCATTTCCCGTCTCGTTTCCCGTCGATTAAATTATCCTAACTCTTTTTGTAATGTCTCCTCACGTTTCTAATATCCAGGAACGAATTTCGCGGTCTGTCAATGATACGTCAATCGTTCTCAACAACCGCACAAATAATCTAGCGAGCTAGACAATTCATCTTCAAAGTAGTCACGATTTCACCACGAATCAATACTATTGTTGTCGATGTACTTCGTTTTTTTTCTATTCAACTTGACAAAAGTTTAGGAAGAGGCTATTTCTTATACATTTTTTATTTTTGGCTTATTAAGATTGAAAATATCGGAATCTTCATTTAAATTGTGGTCGTATTATATGGGGAATAACTGATAAAAAATGCGGAAGTATATTATATCGGCACCAAAAAATAAATTGTGCGATGGTTTATTATGTTGTAGATTGTAACTGTATGTATAGGTATACTTTCTTAAGAGCTATAGCACATTTTCTCTAAAAATTTACTTTTAATACCCCATTGTATTTCTTCTATACTTTTATAATATTCGAAAACTATTATGAGAAATGCGAATAAAACTTGAGATAGACTTTGAAATATACCACTTAGAAAAATAGCAGAATTTAATAATAAAAAAATACTATAT
>UCQR01054501.1:0-10822 GCA_900474235.1 Cecidostiba semifascia
CCTCTAGCAGCACAGTCCGGGCAGAAAGCGATCATATTGCAATTTCTCGTAGCCACGAAGTTGGACGAGAGTAGCATAGTATAGGAAACCTGTCAGCGGCACGCGCACACTTCGCATACTTCGCGCTGCAGAAAGAGGCCACGTGCTGCTACAGCCGGTGCTACAACGTTATAAGAATAAGTAGCAGCAACAGCAGCTCAAAGAGGGTGTGCATGTAGAGTAAAACGCGGAAACAGTTTTGGAAATTTTGCTGTCGAGTATAAAGTGGCGGAGTTTCGTACACCTTGAAAAACTTTCGGGGATATAACTTATCAAACGAAATTTCGAGTCTGGCGTCTCATTAAATGGTGATAAACGCGAGTTCAATGCAGCACACGCGATGTAGAGGGTTAATCGGATGATTAACGCCTTTGGTTAATTAGTCGCTCGAAGTGATAATATGACAGTCGCATTGAAAAATCCTATTTCACTCGAACGCGGACTACTGTGAGTATAAGAAGAGAGTATAAAGAAAGCTCCTTGCATTATACACTTCGTAATTGAAAAATGCGTGGAGCAATGGCTAATTAGTTCTTCAGAGGCTGGGCTATACATCTATGAATATACGAAGTAGGTGAAGAAAGCGCGATTTGTTTTGGTTGGAAAAAGAAAATCGTGTTCCAGGAGGACGGAATGAGCTTTTAAAGGCGAAATGCTGTTACGCCTTTATTAAAGGTGACGGCTGAGGCGAGAAATGGCTTTGGAATACAGTCCCTGAGCTGAGATTATACAGAGCTCGAAGGAAAAAAGAGAGGGAGAGCTAGGTCTGATGGACTGCAATGACCGAAAGATGGCGCTTACTTACTACGCGGTTGAATGAGTCTCTAATAAAGTTGTCGTCTATATAGTTCAACTATATTCCAGTGCTGACCAAACTAGTGCTGTAGTACTGCAAAAGCGACTCGTATCGTAAAAATCAATAATAAATATAGACGATATTTTTTAAAAACGAAGATCATCGGAATAACGTACCAAGTTTCGAATTGCGAAAGTTTACTTGAATTTTCTTATTCACAGATACAAATATTTTTAAGAATTATCCAAAGCTTTCTCCTTCAGAAAGCAAAAAGAGCTTTCGTTTGAAATTCCAGTATTACAGTATTCCAGTATTACAGTAGCAGAGCTCGTCGTGTAAGTTGCTCCATTTACGAGACACAGCTACTCCCCGGGAATGGCCAAACAAGACGACAGTCGCACACAGCTTACTCCGCGCACGTTAAAACTTTGTCTCCTACTGCGCTCGGCATCTACTCGCGCGCATGCATGTAAGCTCGTAAACACCTCGGGCCATTAAAATCGCGCGCAAGCTCTCGGGCACGCGTCGTTCTCGCCGCGCCATTTATTAAAATTGCACACGGCAAGCTTCAAACGAGAGATACGTACTACATATTACGCGCTCAATCCTCAATGACGGACTCGACTAATTCGAAAACTTTCTTAAATTATATGTCAAGCGATTTTTGTATCTCTATGGAGAGAGTAAGAGACAGTTTGAAATTCGAGTGGAATGTCCGATGGGAATGCCAATGGTCGAATGCTCGAATTCGATGCAGCGTTTAATTAAAGCTTCTTTACTGCTTTGATTCCTAGTCGTTTTGAGCGTATGTGTCTATGTGCGTGAAAGTGCGTGGTTATGTCTCTTCGATTCCGGTTACATAGGAATTCAACCGTTGCTAAAAGCAGTTTAATTACACGATTTGAATCGTGTTTTAATACTTAGATTCGTCAAAATTAACGTATTCTGAATACAGAATAAATAAATCCAAAAACCTTCCCGTAAAAAAGGTGTACAACGTATACGTGTACCTATATGTAAGAAGTATCTCTGGGACTATTACTTCATCAATATACATCAATGAAATTTGCTCCATATTCTTATTTTTCCATTCCAAATTCGGGAAAAATCGTTTTTTTTTTAAATTTATTTATTGGTTTGCTTTTGTTTTATTTTCAATTGTTGTATTTACTTTTAATATTAAAAATGAAGCATCGTCTTGATTTTTAATATCATTATGTACACTTGAACTTTCGTGTAGACTGTTTTTCAAAGCGACGTGACCATGTAATGCAGCAGCGACCTACGAAGGAAGTAGAAGAAGAAAAAAATGATAATACCTTCGCGCCGTAGTGTAAGCTAAGCACAAACAACAAGGAAAAAAGAGGAGGCGAGAAACGAGCGCCAGATGCTTCTTTAAGTCTCACCTTGAGAATAAAAACAAAAAGACGCTCCGGAAAAGTTGGAGCGATTAACGCGTTCTCAGCAAAGAGGAAAAAAATTCTAGAAACTGTATATAGCGTATGTATGGGTATCGTAAAATATCGAGATTTTTGTATTTCTCTCAGAGAGCACCAATAACAATTACAATACCAAAGTCGAGCAATTAATTTTTCATTTATACGTTTTATAATTACACACGAAGAGGTATAATGCCAAGGTATAATCAAGTCTCCAAGGAGCAAAAGCTCATTAACCAAATTAACCAAATAAAAAAAACACAGACAAACAGCCATTCTCGCTATATAAATTAAAGAGGAAATTAAAGCTAGAATGAGAGATAGAGACTTGAGCTATAATAGGAGAGTAGCGAATGAGAAGCTAGAGCTGCAGCAGTAGCAAAGTTTCAAAATGAGAAAGAAGGACGAGCTGCTCTACAGCACAAGTTTTTTTCGCGCAGGAGACAGATCGTTTCATTAACGAAAAGTTTAAAAAATAAGATAAAGGCGAAAACTGAATAGATAGGGACTTTTTTTATTACCACAGTGGTTCTCGTGAAAAATTTCAGTTCCCGGGTAATAATGAGAAGTCGATGTATTATGTGCAAAGAGGCGGCGGAACGTCGCAAATTAAAGTTTCAGCGGAAACCGCTCGGGATTATAATTGCCAGGCTTCAATTTGAAAAAAAATTGAGCTTTAGTGTACGCTATCGTTAGAGTTTATCGATCGTAAAATGGCGTAATTGCATGCATGAGCTGTGCAATTCAACAAAAGCACACGTAACTTTACCATAAACGAGATAAACTACTGCTCTCGATCAGAAGCTCCGACAAATGGAATGTAGCGAAAGGAAAGAAAGAAGAAGAAGAACCGCAGTAGTAGGTTGGAGAGAAACATTGATTGATACATCGGTCTAAGTTTAATGGAAAGTCGCAGTATAGTTGCTCCGGGAGAGCCAGACGTAAAGTGACAAGGAATTTGAGGAACGAGGAAACTTGGAATTCCTCGCGTACAGAGGTAAAAAACTTTCTAATCGCCCAAGAATTCACATATATGACGCGCGCGATTGTAAAAGCTCGGTCTAAATCATTCGAGGTACAGCGGGTAATACCTGTACTATGTCTTGCTTAAAATTGAGTTACTATCTGCACCAGAGAAAAAAGGAAAAAAGCTCGCGCGAGTTTATATGAAAGCTCTGGCTTTTATGGAATTCTTCACAAACGCGAGCTTTAAAGATGCTTTTTTTCGAAAAAAAAAAAACTGTCCCACGTGACTTTCAATAATAACCAATTATATCTGTGAATCCAGCCTATAGCCCCTCTGAAAATCCTCCATTATAACGGACAGCGAGAAAAAGCTCAGCAACAAAGCGCAAGAGAGCAGGGCAAGTCGCGGAAAGCTCGTGAAGCAGGATAGCAGCAGCAGCAGCTGGGAAAATAAAGAACGAGAGAGCCGTGGTATAAAGTAAGTGACAAACGATGCGTTCGTGGCCTGCGGCGAGGTGACTCTTCTTTTTCTGCTGCTGCTCTTTATACGCGTGTCTTTCGCTGTGTGTATACACGTCGCGCAAGCTCGTCTATGCTTTCTCGAGAGGTTGCGGAAGGTCTTCTCACTCGTGAGACACATCAGAGAATGTGGCTTCGATTTAGAAAGGCGAAAGTTGGAGAGAGGAACGGATCGAAAGGTTATAATGTGGCAATGAAATAGCCTTTTGAACTTGCACATTAACAACAAGTTTATTTACAGATGTGCTTTTAATAAGATATAATATCAACCGAAAATTTCGTGCTCTAGTTCAATAATAATAATAATAATAAGAGTAAATGCACTTAAAGCTTCTATGGTCGATGTTGATGTTTTTCCTGACGTCTGAGAATTAGAAAGCCGTAACGTCGAGCTTTACGATTGATCAAGAGCACATGATCGTGTCGAAATCGCGGCAATAAAAATAAATCCGCGAGTATAAAATCTTAAGTGTTTTTTCCGCTTCGGATAGAATCTTCTCTCATCTTTATATCTATATAATAATAGAAGGTCAGGTATGGAGCGTACTGATATACACAACATAAATGTCCCTTTTCATTCCTACACTAAAAACTGGATTAGACACGGCTCGTAAAGATTTTATCTCCTTTCCTTTGGATAGTGAGTTGATTCCGCTCTGATAACATACGATAAATAATGTATACGATGAATCGGGTCGACACTTCCTTTGGTTATACGCATATAAAGGCGACACAGCCTCCGAACGTGTCGTATATAATTTCTCGCGAACCGCGAAAAGCCTCGATGATTAATGAACCAATTACACCGTATACCCAACAACTCCATGAAAAAGACGAAATTCGAACGAGCCCCGAAAGAAAATTCCATTCAAGAATTTTCGCAGCAACGGCTCATATATCACGCCAGGTTTTTGTTCGCGGTGAAAAAAAAAAACGGCGACGCCGGCGCGGGGATATTCGAATTTTCGCGCCTCTTTCTCCGAGTGCGCCGTAAAAGAGAAACAAGTGCAGCGCGGCAGTGAAAACATCGGTGCAAAATAAAAAAAAGGCAATGAGCGAGACGAGCTTTTCACGTTGGAGTGAGAGAGAAAAAAAAGAAAAAGGTAGTTGAGAGAAAAATCGTAGTGAGGCGTTAATTAGAGCCGATATATACCAGGAGCTTGTTATAGTCTGGCTTATACGGGTTCTAAGAGTGAGAGAGAGAGAGAGAGAGAGAGAGAGAGAGAGAGAGAGAGAGAGAGAGAGAGAGAGAGAGAGATATCGATGAGACGAGCACATGCAGTATTTTTGTTTACGAGCTTTCGGAGATGAAAGAGACTCGCGGTTTTTCACCCCGAGCTGTATACTGTGTTGTGCAGCAGGAATGTATTGTTGGACGGACTCTGTTGCCGTTGGCGGCGGCCGATTGTTTTTTGAACGGGAAATGGGAAAAGGGACGACGCTGGTATGCAGGGAACTTGCTGCGGAATGAGTCGGCCTGTATGTATGCGCCTATGGGCTTTTTTTAACGTATAGGGTGAAATATTAGGAGGGTATTGAAATCCTTTCGACTGACGTTGCCTTTTGGGTTCGTTCTTTGTGTCATGATGATACATTTTTTCGTTGAAATTATAGATGCGGAGATGAAGCTTCGTCTTTTTTTGAAAGTATAGATCACACGAAAATGCCGGCAAAAAACGAACATAACTTCTAAGAACTCCAAGCCCCCAGAAAATGCAAGCTCCCTGCAGTATCATTCCACATAGAGAAACAGCCTGTATCTCGACGTCGTCGCACAAAAGGAGCGAAGCTAGAACAACGCGAGCCCGAGCGGAACGTGAATCGGCCATCGCGCGTCGCTGAGCTTGCGCGAGAATTATGGTCGTTTCTCGTTCGTGTTGCTAGGTATATACTGTCTCCTCTCATAGCGCTGGTTATGTCGGCGTGACCTGTATTTTACCAGAAATTTTTTTTCTCGACGTTTCTTTGGTTGAACCATGAGTTTTGAGGTGGGAAGTAAATGTGGCTGTTGTTTTGTGCAGTTGAATTGAGGTTTGTCGAAGCAATTCATAGATATACTAATTGCCAATTTCAATTTTTAATTTTCCATGAATTTCGGTTATACACTTGTTTGAATCGGTATTGAAATATATTGCTGTTATAACAAAAAATATTGACGAAGATCAATACGTGAATGCATACACGGCTTCAAATTACTCTGCTTCTCATTCGAGCAAACGATTTCACATAAAAACGACGCGATTTTCGTACACGTCGACTATATTTGTGCAGACGAATATCAAAAGGAACATTGGAGAGGCTAATCCGTGTACCATCGGGCTTCTTGTTTTTCCAAGTGCACTTTTTTGAGCCCGTTTCGTCGCTTCTCCTCCAATACCATACTATACCAATCATTCGCAGGAGTGAAAAAGCTCCTTTAAATCTTTTTCAAATTACACTTTGTCATCTCAACAAAAAGCTCAAAAAAAAAAATCCTATCCTATCTCAACTCGAAATCCGGCTCATAACGTTTAGGCCTCTCTCGACTGCCATAAAACAATAACCGGCAACGAGCCGAGCATAATCCCCTATTCCAAAAGCTCTCCTCTCCTTCCACATATATAGCTTCGTGTCAAAACGCATCCCCCACTGATTCCCGCTAGCGTGAAATACGACGCTGCAACGGGGAGAGACAAAAAAATGAAAACAAAAATCCAGAGTGTATGTGCACACGCGTGGAAGCGTCGAAAAAAGAGGCAGTAACTCGTCGATCAATCAACCGGTACAAATGCGACGCGTTCGGGATATGCCCTGGGCTTGAGGTGCAAACACGCTTTTTGCGCTATGCTTACTCGGGAGAGATGGTTTTAGGTTTTGACTTTCGTGTTGTAAGGGATCGAAGGTGTTGGTTACGCTGAAGGAGTTAGTCTACCGTGACTTTAGCAAACTCGAAGCTTTTTGAGTTGAAAATAACGTTACGACGCGATAATTTAGCCTGAGATAAATCTCCGGATCAGGAACGGTAGTTTTGCTCGTTTGATATTTCCGATGATAATCATGTTTATTTGCCTTAAATACAGTGATACCGCATTTGCGTAACTTTTACAATTAAAGGTGAAGATAATTATAAAAATCTTTAATCTAAAAAATAATCACGCCTGGTAAAGAATTTGGAACAATATAGTCGAGCTGCATTTTCTAACAGCATAATCTGGTAAAAAAAATTAAATTACTTAAAAGTATACATGATTCATCTTTTGCTAATTAAAGGCAGTCAAATGTTATGGACTTTCTTTATATGTTGTTTTAAATGGAATTTACGGTCTGAAAAGTATTTGCAAATGTCGCAGAGGAATATCCTAACGTCAGAATTCGCAAAGTTAATTCAACACTTGGAAGATTGGTGCCACGAGAAGTCTCGTTAAGTTCTGGTATATTTGCCGCAACCGCGTTTGTTTTTCATGTGTATCTTGAGGTTGAACTTCTTATTTGTTTGGTATGAGCATTTCGTACATTGAAATTTAGCCGGGACACTTTTGCAACTACGTTCCAAATGACTGTACATGTGACGTAGAGTATAATGTTTGCTTTCACACAATGTACAGATGAAAATCAAAGGTCTCGTGCATTTGTCACAATCGGGCCTTCTTTTAGCATTCGTTACGACTTCTAGATCTACATCTCTTTTGCAATCATCACAGTACAAGTGCGCTTTTTTCTTCGTAACTGGAAAACATTAAATTTATTGCTATTATTTGTGTTACTTACATTTGATACATATTTTTATTTATTATATACGAACGTACCATTGAACATTTTCCCGGAAAGATTTCGCTTCGAAAAGTTATATTGTCTAGCTTTCATGACCGAAGAGTTCTTACCAGCTAATACACGCACAGCAATTGGCACGTCATCTGAAGATTGAAATCACTTTTATCCGATTATTGTTGCTATATGCAAAACAGTCAAACTCGCAGTAAGTATGAGTTGAAATGTATACCTGTGCTTGAAAAAGTTTGGAACTTTTCGGCTTCCTCGGCGTTGTTGAATGTTACAATATCTTCATCTACGATCTCAAGCTTGATTGATTTCACATCTGGAACATTACGGTTGTATTGATTTATAAGACTATAGCGTCATCAATTTGGCAACAAGGACAGACACGAGCATGCAGGTTATAATAATAAATCAGTATAAAAGCTTCATATAATCATGGATATTTCGATTTACATTCTTAGAAGGATATCAAAAGAGAAATAAAAATAAGTAAAAATTCAAAATATATGGTTGGTTAATAAATGTTTATTGAAGCAGTACTTGATTAGCTTTACAGTTACAAAATAGGTTTATTATTCAATAAAAAAAAATGCCAGACTGAAAAATTTTTCAATTATTACTCACGACTGTGATATACGTCGAGGGGGAGCGATATTACGCTAATAACACTATAGTTATTACGCCTCAATTATTGCAGTTTCGCTCATTTGATTCGCTATAATAATCATGTCATGCGATCCGGCGCCTCCAAAATTTACGACTCGATCAAATCAACGTCAAAGTCCAGCTCTATATGTACATATACAGTTATACACACACGAACGCGTAATTAATCAAACTATGCGAGGGTCTATATATAACGTTAATGTGGACCGCTGAATTTGGCAGCATACCAGAGTTCATCATCGCAACAGTTTCATCTTGACTAATCCACGTGCATCAGAATTGAAATATCCCGAATATACATTGTTTAGTATATTAGACGCGAGGTTTTTAAACTCCTCCACAAAATTTGTACGCGTCGTTCGAGTCGCGGCGGCACTACCGCACTTTGCTCTCGGATTCTTTTTGAGCGCGTCGCCTGAGAAAGCCCTCGCATCGCAGAATGGAAAATTCATTCGATCGGAGAGTGAATTCGGCTTCCGCCGGTGGAATTTAATAAAAGGATTCAATATGAATGCTATGCAATGAGCATTCGTGCACTAATTTGAATGAAAAATCCATTTTGATCCATAATGAATTCTTTACGCGAAGCGGCGAATGTTTGATGCAGGATGCAGGATCGATAAGAAATTTGTGCGGCTTCACCGCGATTTCGAGATCGGGAGAAGAAATTGCGTCTGATTGTTGTTTATGAAATATAATGGTCATTGAGCAAATGGCACGCGTGCTTTCTTTTATAAGAGAAATACAAATTGAACGACATAGCGCAACGACATGTCTACTAATTGATCGTCCGTTAATTGGAGCATACATAAGCTTGTACACTGCCGACTTAAGAGACATGACGATATAGTTGCTCTCTTCCCCTCATCTGCATATATTACGTCATCGAATTTCGCGAAAATTATCCAGAAATCTGGACTGAATTTTCCGGAAAATTTGCGCTCGCACAAACTTGTTATAAGCGCTAAAAGCCTTTCGCGCAGCAAAGTTCATTATTCTGATTATATAATAGTACATTGAATCAACGTGGCGACTGGTGAGTACGTATATAAATACTTGTTCTCCTCCAAAAGCAAAGCATTCGAAATCCAACAAAAAAATGTACTTTTTGTATTTATCTTAATGTACTTTTTATATCATACTAGAATTGAAATTCAGTGTTTCTTACTACATAATATATAAGCCAATGAAACAATCACAACAAAATCTCTTAGCACAAGAAACTATGGTTTTTCGATGTAATGACAAATTCTTGCATTTTTATCGCACAATTTGCAAACGTGCATGAGCATTGAGGGACTGATTTGAACTGAACACTGAAACGGTTGATGTGCTGAGAAGGCTTGTTTAGTGCCGAATTTTTGGCTGCATTCATCGCATTTTTGAATTGTGGTACCTTCAGGTTACGTTTGGTCTTCGATTTATATGAACACTTTGTACATCCGAATTTTGCGGGGGCATTCTTGCAGCCTGCTGTAAAATGTCCGTACATATACTCCACACAAGAGTATTTGTTTTCCCAAGGGAAAATTAGCTGAAGTGAAATTCGTTGAAGTAGATGCACTGTAGTTCCTGAAACCTATACATAAAATTATATTTTAAAATACAGCCATACAATAAATCAATTGCCAAGCAATCGATAGACTGAAATAACAAGAACATCCAATTAAGACCCTTACTCGCAAACAAGCTCTGCCAACTTTTCATGTCACCCTCCGATCCTTCCATCCAGCGATAATTCATTTCAGTGCTCTAGTTATCGGGAGCGTCGTGAATAACAATGCTTATATCCGAGAGTGGCGGTGGTCTACCGATAAATGCGCGCTTATCCGATCGGCAGCGATTGTTGGGCAGCACCGCCGGTGAAGATAGCAGGAACCGGTGATTGTGTAAGCGCAGGCTGCTGATATTGAGAGGTCGGATCGGGTTGAGCGGCTAATGCGGGGCTGTTCTCCGGCTGGTGGGCTGGGCTTCGTTGTTGATTTGATGAGCCGTTTCTTGAAGAGAAGATGCGATGGCCTTAGTGTCAAGGGAGCCCCGTATAAATTGCTGCTTTCAGAGCAATCTAAATCGTTTCACAGTTATTTTGAAGAACGTGATACAGCATGGTTTAATGGCAAAAAGCTAATCAAAAATTACAAGATTGTAAAAGTACGAATAGAATATGACGTAAATAGATACATATAAGATAACAAAATGCTTATTACATGTATATTAAATACATAAAACTAAGCAAACTAAAGATGGGCTTAATTATTTCCTAAGAACTAGAAACGTCTTATGATAAATAAGTACATACTCGTGTAAAATTTCAAAGGATATTTTCGCTAAAAAGTCGTCGCACCAATATCGTAGACCGTTAGAGCGATGTGGTTTACTTACATTACTCGTAAAATGAAATTTAAATTCGCCTTACCAGCCGAAAAGTTGCCACCGCTGCTGTTGCCTATAATGTAATTCCGTCGTCGAGCTTAAGCGATATTATATACAGCGCGTGTACGACCGACTTTATGATCGATTTTTCGCACCAGAGGTATTTCAGCGATATTCATGTTCATAATGCGGCGATAATTTTGTAAGAGCTGAATCGTGAGAGGATTTGTTTATTGAGTGAGATTTACGAGATTAAGCTCCTGTAGTC